>MU223830.1:1162546-1182723 GCA_018584345.1 Thuja plicata | reverse complement strand
ATGTCTTTGTTACTAAATGCCAAACGTTACTAAGAAGCAACGCTTCATACCATATAACATGTGTGATTTCATTGCATATGGTATCGCAGTTCCCTTTAATAACATGTCGTTTAAATAACATCCTTCAAACATGCAATAACTAACAGTTATCATCACCGAGTGCTTTTCTCAATCAAGAAAAACATATGTATTCATCGCTATGCAAGATGTGATTTCATTGCATATATAACATTGCATATATAATAGAACCGGCGGTGATAACATTAGGCATTTAATAACAAAGATCAGGCAAGCCCGATAACTATTAGTTATTTGGGCCGCGGGTTTCAATCATCAAATAGCATATGTTAGCATATAATATATGCGATATGTAATGTGTTCTCTCGACCGGTATTGCGGGCTTGAACAAAGCGTCACTTAATGAACGGAGAAGCATATGCATTGGTGGCATTAAAACATTTGCCCCCCTTTAATAACATCGCGGGTCTTAACTGAGGATGTAATATGTGGTTTTCAAATACATGCAAGCCCAGCGATATGCATTCACGCCTCTTACCAATATTGCGGGCTTTTTTAATTTAAAAGCCACCGCTATATTATATGTATTGAGTAAAACATATGCTTCTAAAGTAACACATGACGTTTTTCAGTTAAAGGTAATTCATTTAAAAATCAACGCCATGCTTACGGGATAGAACTTCCTAATTCCGACGCCTCCCAATAACGTATATTTTATTATTTAAAAACAATATTATAATAAAACTAATTATAAATAAATATCATAATTTAGCTATTATTTTAATATTGTTTTATTATTATTATTATTATTATTATTATTATTTTTTAAATAATAATAATAATGTCATTTTAATTAAATAATAATAATCAATGGATTACGAGATTCACTAATCAGGGGAATAATTAATAAATCTCAACTTTATCTGGCCGTTTTTATAATAAATTTATTTAAACAATATATGCATATGCAATAATCATTTGTAAAATTTATTACACTAAAGAACTTAAAATATTCATATGCGTCTTAGAATTTAATGATCTGATATGCGAATTTAATTCAAAATTACGCTATCATTAGAATTTCCAAGCAAAATTTCGCAGAGTAGTGCAAAATTTTTTAAGATAGATTTTAAAATCTATCACACACAAAATAAGCTTATACTTTAGGTGATTGACCAGAAAAGACCATTTCTCTACTGACCTTGGAAGAACGCGGAAGACTGCTCGCAACACCACTGAAATACCAAGGATGCCAACCAAAACTGGAAACAAGAATAAGACGAAAAACAAAGCGAAAAGAGAAAAAAAAAAAAGAAAAAGGAAAGGACTTGATGTTTAGTTAGAAGATAGAACAACCAGAAATCAAGGGATGACTGATTCCATTTAAAAATACTCCTTCCATAACATCGACACGCTTAGAGAAAAACTCCTAGCAAGCAACTGAGAATTGCGTAGGGTTGCCCCAATTTTGGGGAATGCAAAATTAAGGACAACAAACTCTACAAAAGATATGTTTCAAACACTGAAGAACCTACATGAATTTAACAACACTAGCAGAGCTCTAGTGCTTCGTCGTCAACTTCTTCATGTTAAAATGGCTAGAGGAGAATCAGTGGTTTCATATTTTATGGAGATTATTGAATTAAAAGATCAGCTAAGTGCTAATGGTGAATCATTTGTTGATAAAGATTTGGTGATGCTTGCTATGAATGGTCTTCCTCACTATTGGGAATCATTCATTCACGGTGTTAGTGGAAGAGACGATCTTCCTAAATTCGACAGATTGAAGGTTGATTGCGTTCAAGAAGAATGCAGATTAGAGACTACAGGCAATGGTCGCAAATATCATCATGAAGATGATCATGTTCTTGCTACTCATACTTTCAAAGGCAAAGATCAAAGAGGTAATTTCAAAAGGTATAGAGAAAGGAATCATGATTCAACTCCTGATGCTAAGAAAATGGACTTTTCTAAGATTAAATGTTTTAGATGTGATAAGTTTGGACACTTCGCTCGTGATTGTACCTCTAGGCCAAAGCCTCAAGCAGTTGTTGCTAATGTTGAGAATTCTTCTCCTCAAAAGGAGTCTAGGGATAATTTTGAAGGGTTCTTGTTTATTTCTGCACTCTCCAGTAATATTCCTACAAATAGTGATACATGGTTGATTGATAGTGGAGCTTCTTGCCACATTACTGGTTATCGTGAACATCTCTTCAACCTGAAAGAAAAAGACTCATCTTCAAGTCATCATTGGTGATGATGCTTGTTATTCAGTGAAGGGTGCTGGTTCTACATCCTTTCAGTTGGAAGGTGTACCTCTTCATCTAAGTGATGTTCTATTTGTTCCTCGTATTAAAAGAAATCTGATTTCTATTTCAGCATTAGAAGACAAAGGATATCATGTTGCGTTTACTGATGGAAAAGTTCTTGCTTGGAAGAAGAACTCAAATTTTCAATCAGCTCGGGTTATTGGTGTTCACCATGATAGTCTCTACAAACTTTCAGCTCATCCTACTCTTGCCTTGGTACATGATTTATCAAACTCAATTGAGTTGTGGCATAAACGTTTGGGTCACTTAAATTTCAAAACATTGTCTTCTATGGAGAAGGTTATTGATGGTATTCCAAAGCTGAATCAAAATCATGAAGGTGTATGCAAGGGATGCGCTCTAGGTAAGAATATTAAAAGTATTTTTCATAGTAGTGAAAGTAGCGCTAAGGAAGTCCTAGAGTTAATTCATTCTAATTTATGTGGTCCTATGTCTGTTGCTTCTCTTAGTGATTGTTGGTATTATGTTACATTTATTGATGACTTTTCTCGTAAGTGTTGGATATATTTTCTTAAGTCAAAAGAATATGATGAAGTGCTATCTAGATTTAAAGAATTTAAAGCTCTTGTTGAAAACTTGTCTAACAAGAAAATTAAGGTTCTAAGATCAGATAATGGAGGAGAGTATGTCTTTAGTTTATTTCATAACTTTTGTATTGAGACTGGGATTAAGAGGGAGTTTTTTGTCCCTTATAATCCTCAACAAAATGGAGTAGCTGAAAGAAAGAACAGGACAATTGTTGAGGCAGCGAAGACTATGATTCATGATCAGAGTCTATAAATGTTTTTATGGGCAGAAGCTTGTAGGACAGCAGTGTATATTCAAAATCACAGCCCTCATCATGTTCTAGACAATATTACTCCAGAAGAAGCTTTTACAAGTATCAAACCAGACATCAGTCATTTTTAAGATTTTTGGTTGCCCTATTTATATTCATGTTCCTAAAGAGAAAAGATGTAAGCTAGAACCTTCAGGAAAGAAAGACATTTTTGTTGGATATAGTGAGTCTTCAAAAGCATACAGGATTTATGTTTCAAGTCAAAAGCAAATTGAAATCAGCAGGGATGTAACTTTTAATGAGGACACAGCTTGTAATACATCTAAAGAAACTAACTTGGAACTTGAGTTAGAAGATATTGAGCCTTCTCAAGACATAGACATGACTATTACTAATCCACCTTCAGAGTTTCAGAGGGAGCATACAGATTTAGAAGAGTTTGTTGATCCAATTGATCCAGTTGATTCTTTTGATAATTCAGCAGGTCCAAGTAATGTTTCAGCTAGTAAGAAAAGACCTCTATGGGCTAGAAACACCCCGGAAGAGGCTGAAAAATATGCAGCCCCTCGTGGCACTTTTAGAGAGAGTAAAAGGCCTCACGAATTTGCAAATTATGTGTCTTTGATGAGTCACATCATTGCTTCAAAACCATCTAATTTTGAAGAAGATTCAAATCAGCAAGTCTGGAAGGATGCCATGATGGAAGAGTACCAATCCATCATCAAGAATGATGTATGGGACATTGTTCCTAGGCCTAAAAATAAATCTGTGGTTTCCTCTAAGTGGCTGTTTAAAATCAAGCATGTAGCAGATGGAAGTATAGAAAAACACAAGGCAATATTTGTGGCTAGAGGGTTCTGACAAAAGGAAGGTATAGATTATGATGAGACTTTTTCTCCAGTAGCTCGTTATACCTCTATTAGAACTATCATAGAAATTGCAGCAGTTAAGGGTTGGAGGCTTCATCAAATGGATGTTAAAACATCATTCTTCAATGGCACTTTAGAAGAGGAAGTTTATATAGAGCAACCAGAAGGGTTTGTTATGAATGACAAAGACTCTCATGTGTGTAAGCTGAAAAAGGCCTTGTATGGTCTTAAACAAGCACCACGTGCTTGGTATGAGAGAATTGACAATTATCTTTTGAACCTGGGCGTCCTAAAGAATGATGTTGATCCAAACTTATACTTCAAGGTATGTGATGAAAAAGTGTTGATTCTTGTGCTCTATGTGGATGATTTATTTCTTACGGGCGTTAATGATCTCATTGTCAAATGCAAGGAGTTAGCTTCTGAATTTGAAATGAAAGATCTTGGTCTTCTTCATTATTTCCTTGGGCTTGAGGTATGGCAAAGAGAAAATAAAATTATTTTAAGCCAAGGAAAATATGCAATTGATATATTGAAAAGGTTTGGCATGCTAGAGTGCAAGTCAGTGGTTACTCCTATGGAAGCAAATCTGAAAAAGTTACATGAGGAGGCAGCACTTTCATATTTAGTTGATCCTTCCTTATACAAGCAATTAATTGGCTCATTAATGTATTTGAGTCAGTTCATGTGTGAATCAAGGCAACTTCATCTTGTAGCAGCAAAACATATATTGAGATATGTTCGTGGTACAGTGGGTTTTGGTTTAAAATACTCTTCATGTGTGGAGCTAAAAATACTAGGCTTCACTGATTCAGATTGGGCAGGTTGTGTACCTGATAGAAAGAGTACTTCAGGATGCTGTTTCAGCCTAGGTTCAGCTATAGTTTCTTGGTGCAGAAGCAAACAATCTTGTGTGGCTCAAAGTACAGCTGAAGCAGAATATGTTGTAGCATGTGTGGCTGCAAGAGAAGCTGTGTGGCTTCGAAAATTGATTACAGGGTTGTTTGGACAGCCTTTGGATCCTACAGTAATATTTTGTGATAACCAAAGTTGTGTGAAGCTTTCCGTTAATCTTGTCTTTCATGACAGAACTAAACATGTGGAAATTAAGTATCACTATTTGAGAGACATGGTTCAAAGAAAAGCAGTTGAACTTAAGTACATCTCTACAGAGGAGCAGACTGCAGACATTCTTACCAAGCCACTTCCAAAGGTGAAGTTTTGTTATTTCAGAGAAAAGCTTGGTATTGTTGAGAATGTTGCTCTTGCTGAGAAAGAGTCTCAGCTTCAGTGATTCATTGTATATATGTTAATGAGTTCTTCTCTGTGAGAGAACTTCGAGGTGCAATCCCTTGTTAATGAATTCTTCCCTGCGAGAGAAGTTCGAGATGCAATCCCTTGTTAATGAGTTCTCTGCGAGAGAAGTTCGAGGTGCAATCCCTTGTCAATGAGTTCTTCTCTGTGAGAGAAGTTCGAGGTGAAATCCCTTGTTTCCACCCTCTGGGAGTAGCTATGGTAGACCCACCCTCTGGGAGTAGCCATGGTGAAAGTCATATGTGTGACTCTATGACTTATTTTATGTTATTTTCACCCTCTAGGAGTAGCTATGGTGAATCTTGTTATGCTGAGATAACAATATTTTGTTTTGAGAAATCTATAATGAGATATTGTTGACACTCTTTTGGATGCAACTAGCCACAGTAGTCATGCTGTAAGAACCCTTCGGTGGCTCTAACTGTTGAACTGTACTATGTTTGTTTTGATGATTCAAAAGAATTCAAAGAAGTAATCTAAAGACAAAAATAAAGGGAATGCAATGTTGCAGCTAGATGCAATCTTTCAATGAATATACATATGACTGAATTGACTTGAGTAATGCTCCTACAACTTAGTGGACATTATTACAAACACTTGGCACGTTAACTCCAAACTTCCTTTAACTGAAAGAGATGCAAGTAATAACCTCCAACAGTTTGTCATTAAGACAAACAGTTGGTATGCACAACTTTATTTAAGTTTGAAAACAATGATTTGTTGATATGAAATGACTAATTACAACTCTGATTGCAATGATGAAATTAGTGATTGTTTATATCACAAATAAGCTCATATAGATGCCCTAATGGCTGATATGAATTTCCATACTTATGTTTCAGACTTACAATGTAAATACTTGCATATATGAAGAATAAAACCTGGAATGAACTGCAGGTCTGAAAACTGTTATGACAGCAAATTCTGGAACTGCAAACCGACAATCAAAGTCCCATAAATATTCTCCTACAAGAATGCAATCTGCACTTGACAAACTTTAACCATTGCTTGATATAAACCCCAGGTGCCAAGAGGAAGGTACTGTAGCAACTACTGTTCACAAGTGTTGTAGCGTCACTGTTCACGGGTACTGTAGCAACTATTAAATAGTAAAAATCTGATATAGAATGGTTGCCAAGATTGAATCTCAAGGTCTATTGTGGATTTACCTTTCAATCCTTCAAACCCTAGATGAAATTCTTCACTTTTAAGCACAAATAGAAATCTCGAATGAAGCTCTCTTGAATGCCAAATTCACTGGATATTTCACCAACTCAAATGGCTGCAATACTGAAGATTTTCCGTTCTCCAATAGCGGTTGCAAGTAGAAACCCTCGTTCTCCAAGAAAGAGCAAAAATCAACCAAAGTTCAATAATAATCATAAAAAATGTATTCAAAATGAGCTCTTAAGTCTATTTTATTCTTTTCTTTCGGGAGCTCAAACACTTTCCTGGCCAATGTGGGATAAAAGATATATTCCTACTTTTAATTTTGTTCACTTAAAACTCTATAGTTGGTGCACAAATAATACTTTTGAAATTAATTGTTCACTTGGCCCCATCTATGATAAATTGACCCTTCACTTAAGTGACTTAAGTTATAATATAAAATTATATTATAACTTTACAATATAAGCTCAAAACTATCAATATTTATTTTAGCCAAATAAATATTAATATCTCCATTATTACTCATCATCTGTACACGCCGTCTGAACTCGGAGCTGACATATTCAAGCTGCATACGACCATACCCCATTTCTAAATATAGCAGGGGTCCCTCTCTAACCCCCTCAAAACTTACTATAAATAGCATTTACTGCATACAGAGTCCTGGAGACCTCAAACGAAAGCCAAGCCTGCAAAATCCTGACCACTGAAGAAGATGCATCCCTCAAAGGACCCTCTAACCAACCTCATTAGCCTACGAGGGACAAAATAATAGGCTAATCCCTCAAACTCTGATGCTCATGAAAATGGCGACATTACAGGAGACTAATTGAAGAACTCTCTCTTGCTAAGAGGGAGTGTTGAAGTTTATAGCTGCAAAAGAGTTATTTTCATCCTTACTTATCTTCTTAAGTGTATCGGGTGTATCGGTTCTGTGTTGCTCCTCTTTCATTCTCATTCTTGTCGTGTGGAGTTTGTGCGTGCGGTTCTTGCCTCCGGCATCGATGTGTAGTTTCTTCCTTGCATCTCTTTGACTTCCTTTCAATATGAAGTCCACCGCATCTCATGGGAGCCTCTTCTTGTTCTATCTGTTTCCATCTCTTCCTTGGCGGTGTCGCTTCCTTCTTTTGTGATAGACTTTATTTTCGGGAGTTATATTATCTTATCGTTTGCTATTCTCTTCCAAGCGCATTGTATGTATTTTTCGGGAGGTGTGTGCTTACCTGTCTATCGTGAGCGGAGTGTGTACCTGCCTATCGTGCGCTGAGTGCTTGCTTGTTCTTTTCATGAGCTGAGTGTATGCTTGCCTTTTGCAAGCTGGGTGTATGGTTTCTTATCGAGAGCTATTTGAGTGCTTGTCTATCTGAGGCTAGCTGGTTGCTTATGTATCGCGAATCATCCGGATTCTTCTTGCTCAAGTTTATGGTAATTTTTGTATAAGACTATTTTGGTATCCTTAAATTCAGAGATTTTGTGTTGTATTTTGCTTCTTAGTAGCAGGACTAATATTGATTGATCAGTATTATCAATCATTAGTGTGAAGAGATTGTAATTGCATTGAGATTTAAATAAAAGACTTCATCTTTTGTGGGCTGGGTTGTTTCCCTCGGAGAGGAGGGTTTTTCCCAGGATAATATTGTTGAGTTATTGTTGTTCATCTATTTCTGGTTCAAAATTTAACAACTAATCAGGTTGTTAAGTTGGAATATGTGTCTACCAAAGAACAGATTGTAGATGCTTTTACAAAGCCTTTGCCAAAGGAGACATTTGAACACTTGAGACAACAATTAGGAGTGCTTTCACTCCACCATTGATGAGTTGTCTATCTCAGGGGGAGTGCTTCATTGGTTCATCTCTTCAGCCCTGTTTCGGTTTTTTTTTTCAGTTTGGATGCAGTTTGGTTACATGTTGTTTCAGTCATTGATGTCAAAGGGGGAGTAGTAAGACAGGGGGACCAGCTTGTTTCAGTGAAGTTTTTGGTTTCTATCTCAGGCTTGTTGCAAATTGGGTTGCCATCAATGACAAAAAGGGGGAAGATTGTTAGACATTTTGTCATGGATGTCATTGAGGAGCTTGAACAGTTTAACCTGCTTGAGGAGCTTGACCAGCTTGACCAGCTTCAGCTGCTTGAACTCCCTGTGTGTCTACTTGGTTGAGTTAGTTGCTTGTATGCCTACTTGATTGAGCTATCTGCTTGAGTGTCTACTTGTCATGCGCTAGCTGCCTGCCTAATTGTTTACTTGTCATCTTTCCTGCCATGTCATCCTTTGAATTCAAAGAAGAATTGGTTTACTCACTATTTATGCTCTAAATTAATGGACGGCATCAAATATTAAACATTGGCGTTAATTATTTCTCCTTTATATCGATGGCAAACGTCAGGGAGTGGGAATGGGAGCTGCTGTTAAAAGAATACATAGTGTGCGATAACCTTTTTGGCTATGAGTGAACATGTCAATGCATTATAAGAGCTGCATTAATTGTGGACTATTTTTGGAGCTATGTGGACAATGGTCATTACTTAAGCTGCTGGGTGTTTCAGATGACACATGGAATTATGTGTATCATGAAAGTCGCATTTAATAAAAAAGGAAACTGGATAGAGTCGTGGCTGCTACAGATTTAAAAACAATGATATATATATATATATATACTATTTTGAGAGTGTTAGCTGTTTTTAGAAAAACATGGGGTTCAAACAGCAGCTGTATGTTATCGAGTGACAGGATTATGGTGCGTTATTCTTTTCTGTGCTGTGCGAGTTGAGGTTTAAGAACAAGTCTATGGGCAGTGATATATTCTTTTTAGAGCTATTTTGGACATATATACGTGCAGCGTTATTGTTCGGAGCAAAAATTTTTTTTTTGGAGTCGAGTTTATCAGAGCTGTGTGTATGGTGAAGAAGTATTATTTCAGTTTCAATGATTTTTGAGTTATATTTTGGAGTTGGTGCTCTACTTGAGGTTGGTACCTTTAGCATCTGGAGTTGGTGCTTTAGTCAATGTGAGTTGGTGCTCACTCTTGTAAGTTGGGTTGGTGCCCACTCTTTGTTAATGAAAGTATTTTTAATGCCATGATTTTTCACCCGAAAGGGTTTTCCACAAGATATATTTGGTGTCTTCATTTTGTGATTGTTCTTGATCCTATATCTTTGCTCAAGTGTTTTAATTTAGCAAAAATTTCATAAATATCAGAAGTACTGATTCACCCCCCCTCCTTTCAGTATTGCTTAATTGTTCTTCAATTGGTATCAGAGCCTTGGGTCACGGGTTCGAGTCTCCCTTCAGTGGGTTCTGAGGAGGAGATTGTTGACTTGGTGGTCAGCACCTCCTTGGGGACTCGTGACATGGCTTAACCGCCTCCTGTGGGTCAAGTTAAATCTGGTGTTTGTATCGGGCATTGATAGTTTGAGCTTTTGGTGCAACGGCAAATGATTCCAACACTTGCCCTTTCTCGAAATTAGGGGCTACATGCTTGAATACTCTATGGTCCTAACCAAAAGTTCGATATGCAATAGTCGATTTTGAGTGTGTGCCTAAACTCTTCCTTCCTCTATTTCAGTCTATGTGTTTTTCTCACATACAGTGCAGCTTTTGTGAGTTTATTATATAATGATTGCAAGTGTAGGGCATCCCCACAAACAAACATTGAATTATCTTTCTCAAGAAATAACTTCAAGATGGTCATACTTTAGCCAAATTGAACATTCAAAATGACTCCACACTTCCAACTTGTGCTCTAAGGAGAAATATGTAGATCTTTGTCGAAGGGCTTTTCTATTGGACTCTCCTTGTCGTGTACCTTATAGACCCTAAAATCAAATAATTAAAACTTATTCCACCCCAACTTGAGTTTCACACAAGCTACAATTTTAGGAAAATAAACTCCTAAAAAATCTGAACCAGACAATATTTTTATTTTTAGGAGAATTGTGCAATTGACAAGTGTAAATCAATCAAATTACCGCAAAGCCTTCAAAAAGATTTTAAAAAACTACTTATTGAACATGAAAACAACATAGAAACAATTTGCCTCCCATAGACATTTAGTTATCCACAAAAAGTTAAAAAAAAATATATCACAAAAATTTCACATAATTAAGTATAGCATGACGCATATGTGTATAACATGGCATACCAAGTGACCATTGATAATGTGGATAGCCCTCTCTCCTAATGTATTTTGTTCCCAACAAAAAGTTAACAAAATTTATATCACATAAATTTTACATAATTAAGGGTAATATGAAGCATACATGTGTATAACATGGCATACTAGTTGACCGTTGATAATATTGATGGCCCTCTCGCTTAATGCATACATTTCCTACCAATTATTGTACACCATAAAAAGATGTATGTGTTAATGTAACCTAGTTAAATCAATTAAATGATATACAAACCTAGCAGAATTATCATAAATTGCATGGGCTGAATAGATACCTTTTATTAGATGTAACGATCACAAACATTAATATAAACTAAAAGTAGTTTAAAAAGGGGAAACAACCATTACCTTGGTATGGATTTAAGGTGAAATTCACAATAGATACCTTTTATTAGATGTAACGATCACAAACATTAATATAAACTAAAAGTAGTTTAAAAAGGGGAAACAACCATTACCTTGGTATGGATTTAAGGTGACAGAAGAGTGAAATTGAAGTTACCTGCGGATTGACTTGAGCCCAAAAACTTGCTACTTGGAATGAAGATTGCCTAATAAAATCTTGTTAAACACCTTCAATTCAGCACATGTCAGTTGATTCAACAAACAAAACGCTTTTGGTTTTGCATAAATCAGATCACTACTAAAAAAACCCACGTCAAAAAACTGGCAATTAACTACAAAACTTAAAAAAACAAATTGCAAACTGCAGCTCAGAAGTGATAATTTTCCCAAGGCCACCTCATAATTTTTGTGATCGCTCCTAAGCCCAAATACCCTCTACAAATGGTTGAGTACATTTCCTTCAGAATTTGGTCACACCCTTTGTGAAATCAGCTACCCTGTTACTATGAACCTGAAATGGAAGACAAGGGTACAGCTCAATTGTATGATATCATTATCATTTTCCTAGAGCCAATACATACAAGACTTCAATAATATTTTCATTTTTCAATCAGGAAAGAAATAATAATAATTGATAGTGATCAAGTACTAGGGACTGTGTAAACTTCATATCTCTGAATACCTGAAACGTAGTATCACTGATTTCTGATTTTTCTCAAAGCCAAAACAGCAAAAAACAGCAATGGTTTTTCATAAATCTTATAATTACTTGTGAGTGGTGAAATGAAACAAACCATTGATTAAAGAAATGATAACAGAAGTTTACATAAATCAAATAGTCATTAGAAAAATTAAATATGTTCTCTCCATGTTATATTGACAGTGTAAAATCCCATATAGCTTGCAACTTTCCTATGAAATTTTTAATAAGTTCCAAAAAGCAAAACAAAACAAACCATTCTTTGAAGAAATGGTCATAAAGGCTTATATAGATCAAGTGGCCATAAACAAAACAAAATATGCTCTCCATATGTTATTTTCATCATGCAAAAGCTCACAGCTTCAGATTTCCCCATCAAACAAAAATTAGTTGTCTACATACACATAAGATAGCTAAAAGAAGGCTTCACCATTGAGACACCAAAAGCAACTGTGATTGGCTACAATAAAAACATATATCTAATTAGCAAATAGCATAACTAAGAAGAAAATAAAACTATAAACAAAATATTCTGAATTGCAAAAAAAAAAAAGTCAGTATCCACTCACAAATATATGCTTTGGTTACTCAAACCATCACCACCCCAATATAACATTATACCAGCAATGCTCCAAAACTGCTCTCCATATAGTACATCAAAGGCCAATTTTATATGCACCACCAAGCTAGTGGTATACCAAAGAAGAAATACACTTAGTAAACAAAATATTCTGAGCTGCAATGTAAATCAGTATGAATTCACCAAAATATGGAGTGCATAATCAAACTAGAACTTGATTTCAGGGGATATTGTGTGACACTAAAATCAATTATATAGAAAATTTTGGAGTTTTCCAAAAAATTCAGAATTTTATAATAATAAACATATATTTAATTAGCAAATAGCATAACTAAGAATAAAAAATTCATAATTATGCATACCTTTCTACTGGATTGGGATTCAAACTATAAGAATTAAGAACCCTTCATCATGCAATACAAATTCTAAGCATTCCAACACATTTTATTTGGATTCATTTTCAGCCACATCTACATGCAATGTTATGCTTCATTTGAGGGACTTAACTATTACGAGAGTATTGCTGACACAAATATGCTTCCACTGAGTGTCATATAGTGAAGTGGGGTAGTTGTGTGCAAATATTGGTGGTGAAGGAGCCTGTGATCACTAAATGAGGTTCTTGTATAACACACTCCAGAAAAAACATATTCCAGCCAGACCACACATTAGAGCAACTAATAAACCTTAAACTAAATATTGCATAATTGAATTTTCCTATCAAGTTCCTAAAGTGCTTAAGTGGGTATGCATCTATCCTACTCCTATAAGCCACTTTTCCAGTTCAGGTCTGCACCTCATGTCGAAGGAGGACTGATATATTAATGTAATTATGACAAAATTTAAAAATGTTTTTTTGAGAAATATTCAATTTAAAATGAAAACTTAATACACAAATATCTACAATGTATAGATGTAATGTCCCTTTTCAACACTTTTATGAACCCTACCTTTTTTTAAGTTTCCTGCGACGCAAGACTTAAAATATATGGAATTTCAAAGAGCAACAACTAAACACTAAACACCATATATATTATTGAAACTGTTGACAAATGAATGTCATTATTATTGAAAAGAATGGGTCATGTACTCGCCATTAGGAGCACACATCTGTCGGCTCAGTAGATCAACTTTGCAGTGACTGCAGTCATAACAACCTATGCATTCCAGCAATAAGATACAAATGCCTCGGACAATTATTTATTGAAAAAGCACTCGCAAAATATGTTTTACTCTTGCTGTTATGACAATCTGCAATTTTACAGATAATGTGAGGATAATGCTGAAAGAAACAAAATGGAACACCAGTAGGAAAAGGACTTGCCTCTCATAGTTGAGGGCACAAATGCTGAAGAAAACCCTTGGAATTGCTTTACCTAAAATCAATGGCTGAACACTACAGAGACGCGTAGAAAAAGCCAAGCAAATTTGACAGTTTAGAAATTACTACAATCATGCACACTATCTGCACTTGGTGCCATTATAACCCAAGTAAGAAGAAGAAATTGAAAACAAGCAATTTCCTTTGAGTTATGCTATTATGTAATTTAACAAAACTATCAAGCTAAAGAACAAAGAATCACTTGGATAAATAAAACTTTGACATAAATATCCCCTACTCTAAAGAACAAAACAAAAAAGCTGGGAAAATGAGGGAACACAGAAAATATGGCATACAATGCAGTGTTGACTCCTGCATGTAGCCAGGCTACAGTTTAATGCCTGCATTGAAGTAGCCTGACTTATACGCCTTTAGAACCTCGAACCCACTTCCTGCATTCATTCAAGCACTAAAATTTTTAGCAATATCAACAACTGTTGCAAAATGTGAAAGGGTTGAGCGCAAGGATAAGGACCTTAAATCAATCTAATGATTACCTGACTGCCTGTCAAGCCAGATAGTTATCTGAGATTGGTTCTGTGACACTGTTTCATGCTAAGGACCCCAAAGATTGTTGAAACCCTCACTAACAAAAAACTTTCTCAAACTGAAACAATATCATAGCATCTATTATCTATAAATCTATTATCATGCAAAACTAAATTAATGGAAATAGTCCCATCCAAAGATACAGAAAGGAAAATGTCGAACAAATTCAAAGTAAATAGAGGAAGAGCCCACACAAAAATTTAGAACACAACAGGCTGAAGAAGACTCAAAACAAAGTGCTCTAAAATTTATGTGACTGACCCTAGTAGAAATGTATGCAAAACGTGGAAGCACAAACCACGAATGTGAATTGTTTTAAGATTGCCTCATGCCACATCATTGCAGAAGTGTAAACAGTGGGAGATGTAAAAAAAAGCATCCCATTTGGGGAAAGCATAGTGGCTGGAAACTCCTCTGCCCCTCCTCGGGCACGCGTACCCCCATATCCAATTTGGATACGTATCCGATACGGCCCAGAAACACGTCGAATATTTTACCCATGTGTGCCCAAAAAAACCTGAATTTTCTAACTGTGCCGAATGCTATGTGATTTTATTTTAAAAAAAAATTGAAGTGAATCTCCCCAAATATAATTTAAAAAAACTTCACTCGTGCAATTATTTAATTTTTTTTTGTAATAAATAAAACCTACAGTAAATGAGAAAGATAAATGAAATGTTTTTCTATTTCAGTGACCCATTTTTTTGAGTTATCTTCCAATGCAACTCTACTATTTTTGCATTTATTCAAGTGTTAAATTAACTTATAATTATGTAGCATTTATGTGTCTATATTGCTTTTGAAGCAATGAAAGTTTCCTCTAGTAACTTGCATAATTGTGTTAAATATGTGTACTTGTTCTTTATTAATGTTGTATCCAGCCATATCCATATTGGGGGTCTTAAAAAATTGCCGTATCCATGTCCAATACCGCATACGTATTTGTATCCATATTTGTGTCCATGAAACTTTGGGGGAAAGTGATTGACCAAAAGCAAATTTCCTTTATTTCCAAAAATTAAAATTAAAAAACAACAGGTGAAAATGCGAGCAGCCAATTAAGAAAAAGAAAACAATCATCAAAATTGCATTTGAAACAAGTTTAATTACATTCAGCTGAGGTGAAATTAGTACTCTCCACGTATACAGGGACAGACTAATAAACCATGCAGTTAAAAAAACATGGGTTTTGAAGGAGAAAAACTAAATCAAAAAAACGCCTACCTTTTGAAAAATGATAGGAGCTTTTAGAAAATCCAAATACTCATCTCTCCTTGCTAGACTCCTTAAACTACCCCTTATTGATATTCAAGAACAATGATTACAAATAAAATGGAATAACACATAAGGGGATTCTAACTAACTTGCAAAATAAAGAGAAATCATGCCTCGTCAAAAATTTCCTATCCATTTTGTTTGTTTCTTTGTTTGATAGTATGTTCATTGTTGACACATATGAAAAGAAAACACTACAAAGCAGAGAGAGAGAGAGAGAGAGAGATTATTTTCCTAAATTTGGAATTAGTGATAGCTTCCCTATGTGGGGGTGGAACAAGCTTTAATATATAATTTAGAATCTTTAGCAGAGATGAAAAGGGGAGTATTTAAAAGAAAGACGGAATCATTACAAATTTTGGGTCAACAACTCTCTTCCTTTTGGCTCTGACAACCCCAATCACCATATCTCTTGCAAACCGGGACAAGGGCGAAATGAATCCCAACATCAGCTAGGGAGGGGGAAGAAGAGGAGAGCAACTTCGCGCTCCATCTACATTGCTCGAGGCCTGTTCCTTTCTCAATAGTCGTGTACTCTTCGATGCTTCAAGGGTAAGATCTTTCCGACTGGAGCAAGATCCAGCCAAGCAGGGAAAAATGCTATGTACCCTGACTCAATCACTCCTTAGCCCTTGATTCTACTTTTAATCCAACGGTGATCTCACAGCAATGGCTTTAGTACCATACCCATAGCCAGTCAAAGCCAACTGTTGTAGTTGTTCCTCCAAATTAGTGGCTACATGCCAGTCAAAGCCAACTGTTGTAGTTGTTCCTCCAAATTAGTGGCTACATGCCTGAATACTTTATGGTCCTAACCAGGAATTCGATATGCAATAGTCAATTTTGAGCGTGTGCCTAAACTCTTCCTCTATTTCAGTCTGCATTTTTGTCGCATACAGTGTAGTTTTTGTGAATTTATTTTATAACAATTGCAAGTATAGAGCATTCCTACAAACAAGAATTGAATCATCCTTGTCAAGAAATAACTTCAAGATGGCCATACTTTAGACAAATTAAACATTCAAATATCCTCCATACTCCACCTTGTGTTCTATCTGAGGGGAAATATGCAGATCATTTTTGAAGCCCTCACCAACAAAAGTATTACCCTACCGGTTTAGAATTCTAACATTATTCCAAATGTTAAGTAAGGCCAAGGCCCCCAATATACCAACATTGATTTTTCTCAACAAGTCATCGAAGGATGGCCGCACTTTGGTATATTACAATATCTAGAAGAATTTGACACTTCACCATGTGTTGCATCACAAAGGTGGAATAGATTACGATATATAGGGAGGAAGGATTTGGACATACAAACTCAAAACTATCTATTGTACATAGTCCTAGTTATGCACACTAGAAATTTAGGCATACGGCCATTAATTAGAAAATGGAACTATTACACCTCTTTTCTTTTAGACTCTCCTTGTCGTCTACCTTAAAGACCCTAAAATTAAATAATTAAACTTATTCCACCCCCAACTAGAATAGTTACCACAAGCTACATTTTTAGGAAACCAAACCCCTAAAAATCTCAACCAATCAACATTTTTATTTATATAAGAATTGTGTGATTGACAAGTGATCGTCAATCAAATACCCGAGGAAAAAACACATATAATTTCAATGAAAACATGGCCATGCTTAGAGAAACCTTCAAAAAAAATTAAAAAATACTATTTATTGAACATTAGAATAACATGGAAACAGTATGCCTCCCATAGCCAGTAGTTACCCACAAAAAGTTCACAAAATTTATATAACAGCAATTTCACATTAGCGTAGCATGAAGCATACATGTGTATTACATGGCATACCACGTGACCATTGATAATATGAATGGCCCTCTCGCCTAATGCATTTTATTCCCAACAAAAAGCTTTAAAAATTTATGACAGAAACTTTACAAAATTAAGTGTAGTATGAAGCATATGTGTATAACACGGCATACCAATGTACCATTGATGACGTGGATGGCCCTCTCGCCTACAAATACATTTCCTACTGAGTATAGTACACCATAAAAACATGTTAAATAGTATACAAACCTTGCATAATTGTCATAAATCGCATAAGCTGAAAAGATACCTTTTATAAGATGTAACGATCAGAAACATAAATATAAACTCAAAGTAGTTTAAAAGGGGAAACAACAATTACCTTAAGATGGATTTAAGGTGGAACTAACATTAAGGTGAAAAAACTAAGGGTGAAAATACTTACCAAGTCCCCTCTCCTCTATGCTCATCTCTTCTGCTCATTATCTTCATCCACAGCGCAAAAACACACATCAAAATTCGAATGAGGAAAAAAGTTCACACAAAGAACAACGAAACGTAGAATACCTTACTGAGTTTTCTACTCACTCCTCTCTATGCCCTATTCTTCAGTGCGCCTTCTTGATAGACTGGAAAGTGAAAACATAAACAATTTCCTGCAAAACTAAATTAATAGAAATAGTTCCATCCAAAGATACAAATAGGAAAATGTCGAACAAATACAAAAGAAATAGAAGAAGAGCCCAGAAAGAAAATGAAAAGACAACCCTCCATAGAAGACTCATAACAGAGTGCTCTAAAATTTATGTGACTAACCCTATCAAGCATGTAAGCAAAATGTGGAAGCACAAACCAGGTTTGTGAATTGTTTTGAGTTTGCCACCTGTCACATTATTGCAGAAGCGTAAACAGTGGGAGATATAAAAAAATGCATCCCATTTGTGGAAAGTGATTGGCCAAAAACAAATTTGCTTTATTTTGAAATAGGAAAATGTAAAAACCATTGACATAAATGTGAGCGTCCAATCGAGAAAAGGGAAACAAACAATAAAAATTACATTTGAAAAGTCAAAGGGGTGCAAACCATAGGATAAACATTTATTTCTTTGTTAGCACGGTTTTTGAGACAAGATTAATTGCATTTGTGTGAGGTGAAAACATTACTCTCCACCTATATAGGCACAGACTAATAAAGCACACAGTTAAAAAACCATGGGTTCTGAAAAATAATAGGAACTTTTAGAAAATCCAATTTCTCATCTCTCCTTGCTAGAGGCCTCAAACTACCAATCATAACAAATAAAATGAAACAAGTAACGGGATTCAAAATAAAGAGAAAACATGCGTCGAAAAATCCCTTTCCATTTTGTTTGTTTCTTTATTTAATAATATGTTGACACATGAAAAAGAAAACACTACCAAGAACACACACAGAGAGAGAGAGAGAGAGAGAGAGAGATTGTTGTCATAAAATTGGAACTAGTTACAGCAGCCCTATGCGGAGTTGGAACGAGCTTTAATATCTAATTTAGAATCTTTAAGAGAGATGAAAAAGGGAGTCTTTAAAAGAAAGACTGGATCATTTACTGGTTTTGGGTCAACAAATCTCTTCCTTTCAGCTCTGACGTCCCAATCACCATATCTCTTGCAAAGTTGGGAAAGGGCGAAACCAATCCCACTATGAACCAGGGACATGAAAGAAGAGAAGAGCAACCTTGCGCACCATATAGAATACTCAAGGCCCAGTACTTTCTCAAGAATCGGGTACTCTTCAATGCTTCACTCAGTGGCTCCTTAGCCCTTGATTCTACTTTCAATCCAACGATTGATCGGGCCTTCAGTAGCATATCCATAACTAGTCAAAGCAAGCTGTTGAAATTGCTCCTTCTCCAAATTAGTGGCTAGATGCCTAAATACTGCAGGGTCCTAACCACGAGTTCGACATGCAATAGTCAATTTTAAGTGTGCCTAAACTCTTCCATCCTCTATTTCAATCCATATGTTTTTGTTGCATATGGTGTAGTTTTTGTGAGTTCATTATATAACGCTTGCGCTTGCAAGTGTAGGGCATCCCCACAAACAAGCATTGAATCATTTTTGTCAAGGAATAACTTCAACATGGCCATACTTTACCCAAGCATTGTATCATTTTTGTCAAGGAATAACTTCAACATGGTCGTACTTTAGCCAAATTGAACATTCAAAAAGACTCCACACTCTTCCTTGTGCTCTAAGCAGAAAAACGCAGATCTTTGTCAAAGCCCTCACCAGCAAAAGTTTTACCATAGAAGTTGAGAATTTTGACATTATTGAAAATGTTAAGGCCAAGAAACAATAAGGAGAGCTTTCCCCCAAACTACCAACAATTATTCTTGTCAACAAATTGTTGGAGGATGGCCACACTTTGGTATATTACAATATCCAAGAGTTGACTCTTCACCTCGTGTTGCATCTCAAAGGTGCTATGTAATAAAAACTACAAAACATATGCAACAAGAGAAAATAGATTGCAAGATAGAGGAAGGTAGGATTTGGACATGCACACTCAAAACTATCGAATGTATCTAATCCTAGTTATGCTCACAAAGAATTTAAGCATAAGGCCAATAATTAGAAAAGGGAACTATTACGCCTCTTTTCTTTTAGAAGCTTACATAGATCAAGTGGCCTTAAAGAAAACAAAATATGCTCTGCATATATTATTTTCGTCCACAGCTTCCAATTTCCCTGTCAAAGAAAAAAAATTGTTGTCTAAATCATAGTTCAAAATATCGGTATCGGCAACTTATCGCTGAGGGCAAAAAAAAAAATATCGGAAAATATCGGAGATAAGTCGAAAACTTATCGGGAAAATATCGGGAACTTTAAAACTTGCTTAAATTTAATTAGAAATGCATTTTTTTTGCAAAATTCAATAAGC
>MU223830.1:1118475-1133422 GCA_018584345.1 Thuja plicata | reverse complement strand
GTGAAGCGCAACCGGCTGGGCTCAAAGAAAGCTGAGGACTTGGTTTACATTCATACCAACTTGCGTCTTTTGTCACGTAAGGAGGAACATTACAAGAAAGGGTCGACCAAGCTTTGGGATGTAACCCCTGAGTGTGCAAACTTGGATGCAACAATTCAAGATCTGACTGAAATCATAGATGATGGTGATAATACCATTAGTACACATGATATTGGTGCATCTAGCACCAGTGGAACCACTTTAGGTTCAAATGATCTTGAACTTGGAGCACATGGAGATGATGAGAATGTGGATTTTCTTGAGAATCCTTATGATTCTGGATTTGATTAGTGAATCTTGAATCTTGACTCTTAATTGATGAACATTGAATCATGAACTAAGTTTTGGTTTTGTGGTTCAAATTGCATTTCAATCTTGAAGATGACTGATTAGTTATTAATATTGAACGTATTTCAATTTGTTGTCACGTCTTTGAAGTTTTAACTTTAAGTTGAAGTGTTGAACTATCAAGTATCAAATATGAAATATCTTGAATCTTGATCAATGGTGAAGTATCATACTATCATATTCATTATCAATTGACAATATCAAATGATTTATTTTTCTATGTTTCTTGCATTTCTTTGCATATATAATATATTATACTATTTATATATATATATTTTTAAAATATATATATATATATATAAAAACGCATCCAAACGCACCCGCATCCACCCAAAAAAAAATTTCACGCATCCGCGCACCCGCATCCCGCATTCGCATCCGCACCCGAATTGGTAACTAAGCTTACAACTGTTTTCAAACCATCTATCCGTTGGGGAAGTCAATTAGACTCAATAACCCAAAGTTGCTAAGTTGTCCAAAAGTTGCTTGACAACTTTGTGACAACTTTTACAATTATGCACTAAGAGCGCAAGTTTATTGCAAAATGTGAACCTATGGTTCATTTATGACTAAAATGACATAAAAACATAAAACCAACCTAAATCTTAAAATTTGGGATCCTTTGACCATGGTTGACCAAGTGGCTTATAAATGCCAAAACTTGGAACCAGGCCTTACAAGTTGGATCAATAGACTGATAGGATTCCTATTAGGACTTAGACATCCATAAGACCCCTAGGACTCACAAGAAGATGAATTCTTGAATGAGTTGCAGTAGGTGCTCCTGCACCATACTCCCCTTGAGTTTTAGAACTCAAGTTCCCACTTGAGTCAAGTTGTTCAATTGAAGTGCCATGTTGTGTGATCTGGTCTTCTGTCATCCAAGTTGCATCAATGTTGGGAAGGCCTTTCCATTTGACAAGGTACTGCATGTATGTCTTCTTTTTGGTCTGTTTGAGGACCTTAGAGTATAGAATTGTCTCTAACTCGACTGGTTTGCTAGGTGATAGATTTGTGACATAGTCTGAAACATCAGATGTGTCTGGATTGATTGAGATACCTGCATCATCATTACCTACATCACCTTTATGAGGAGTTAGATCAGCCACATTAAATATGGGAGAAATTGACAAGGTAGGGGGAAGAGAGATTTCATAGGCATTTTCACCCATTTTATGCAAAATTGTGCAGGGTCCTACTTTCTTCATGTGCAACTTGGAGTATCTTCCCTTAGGTAGCCTCTCTTTTCTAAGCTATGCTCAAACATTGTCCCCAATTTGGAAGTGAACCTCTCTCCTCTTATCTGCTTGTTCTTTATATTTTTGTGTTGTCTGCAGTAATTTGCATTTGACCTCTTCTTGCACTTGGGCAATGAGATTTGCCAATTCTTCTCCTTGGGCACTGACTCTGAAGTCTGTAGGTAAGTCTACAAGATCCAATGGACCTCTGGGATGCAGACCATAACATGTTTGGAATGGTGATTTTCTAGTGGATCTGTTGAGAGAATCAATGAAAGAAAACTCTGCTTGTGGAAGGATAACATCCCTACTCTGATTGAGTTGCTTTGTTAAGCACCTTAAGAGATTCCCAAGTGATCTATTCACCACTTCTGATTGGCCATCAGTTTGTGGGTGATATGTTGAGTTGTATGTCAAGTTTGTTCCCAATTTCTTATGAAGTGTTCGCCAAAAATGTCCTTGAAATTTTACATCCCTGTCTGAAACTATTGTTCATGGGAAACCATAAATTTTCACTTCTTTAAAGAAAAGATGGGCAATGTGTGAAGCATCATTTGTGCTTTTGCAAGGAACAAAATGCACCATTTTGCTGAATCTATCCACAATTACAAAAACACTATCAAAACCTTGTTTGCTTCTAGGTAATCCCATAACAAAGTCCATAGATATTGACTCCCAAGGCCTAGTAGGGATTGGCAAAGGTTTATATAACCCTTGGTTGGTAGACACACCCTTAGCTTGCTGACAAATAGTGCAAACTTCAACAAATTTCTTGACATCATTAGTCATCTTGGGCCAAAAATAACTCCTTTTAATCAAATCTAGAGTTTTGTCTATGCCAAAATGGCCACCCATGCCACCACAATGTTTTTCTTTAACTATGTTTAGTCTCATGGAACATTTAGGAATACAGAGCTGAGAACCTTGGAACAAAAGACCATTTTGAATAAGAAATTCAAAGAAATCAGTATGATACTTTCCTACGAGTTGAGAACAAACCTCAAATGCTTCTCCAAAATTTGGATCACCTGCATAAAGATGTTTTAAGGCATCAATCCCAATGCTCTGGAGTTGAATTTCTTCTATCAGAAAAACCCTTCTACTGAGGGCATCGATAACCTTGTTTGCTTGTCCCTTTTTGTGTTTTAGAGTGAATGTGTAGTAGGCTTGCAATTGCTCCATCCATTTTATGTGCTTGACACTCGATTTTTCCTGAGAATTTAGGAAACTTAATGCATGGTTGTCAGTATAGACAACAAACTCCTTTGGTAGAAGGTAGTGTCTCCATTTCTTGAGAGCCTGCACTACTGCATAAAGTTCAAGGTCATAAGTGGAATACCTCTTCTTAGCATCATTGAGTTTTTCAGAGAAGAAAGCTATAGGCTTCCCTTCTTGACTTAGGACAACACCAATGGCTAAGTTGCTAGCATCCGTTTCAACAGTGAATACCTTCTTAAAACCAGGCAAGGTCAAGATAGGGTATTGGGCTACTCTATTCTTTAGGTAGTCAAAAGCATTATTAGCTTTATTAGTCCATGCAAACTTTGTTTTCTTGCCACCCTTAATTGTGTCTAACATTGGAGCACATACATGACTAAAGTTTTTAATGAACTTCCTATAAAAGGTAGCAAGACCATGGAAAATTCTCACCTCAGCTTGATTTCTTGGAGTAGGCCAATTGACAATGGCCTCCAGTTTGCTAGGGTCCATTTTCAGTGTTCCTTGAGAGATGACAAACCCCAAGAAGATAAGCTCCCTCTGCATGAAAGTACATTTCTCCAAATTGATTATCAGTTTGTGTTCATGAAGTCTCCTTATCACCTACTCCAAATGATTTAAGTGTTCTTCCCTGCTGCTACTAAAATCAGTATATCATCAAGGTAAATAACAACAAATTTTCCAATGAAATCAATGAAAATTTCATTAATGAGCCTCATGAATGTGCTTGGGGCATTACTTAGCCCAAATGGCATCACAAGCCATTCAAACAAGCCTTCAATTGTTTTAAATGCAGTCTTCCATTCGTCCCCTGGTCTAATTTTGATTTGGTGGTAGCCAGATTTTAAATCTATTTTGGAGAAGTAGCAAGCATTTCCAAGTTGATCAAGTAGATCTTCAATCCTTGAAATAGGGAATCTATACCTGATTTTTATCTTGTTTATAGCTCAGCTATCAGTGCAAAGTCTCCATTTTCCATCCTTTTTGGGTGCTAGGACAGATGGAACGGCACAAGGACTAAGACTCTTTTGGATCAAACCTTTGGTTAGCATTTCTTGGACTTGTCTTGAGATTTCAGCATTCTGGTCTGGAGTCAATTTATAGGGTGCTTTGTTAGGCAAAGAGGCACCAGGTATTAGGTCAATTTGATGAGTAATATCTCTTAGGGGTGGGAGGGAACAGGGCATCGTTAGTCACCACATCATTGTATTTATACAACAGTTCTTTGACTTCTATTGGTATGGGCACTGTTTTGTCAGATTCTTCTTTGTCCTTGGGCTTCATGACCAGGATATAACTTTCCTCTTCAAATTCTTTCAAAGTTTTCACCATTTCTTTTTCCCCTATCACAATTACAGTGGGTTCTTTCTCTGTTTTTGGATCAGGCAGTGGCTTCATGGTATAAGTCTTCCCATCCCTAACAATGGTGTAAGTGTTCTTCCTACAACTATAAGTGTATCATATTGCCACAGTCTGCCAAGTAGAAGATGGCAAGCATCCATCTCTACTACATCACATAAAACCTTATCTTTAAAATCCCCTAGAGAGAATTCTATCATAGTTTGTTCAGTCACTAGTGTTTGTTGTCCTTTTGTGAGGCAAGAAACATTATAAGGGAAAGGATGTGGTGTTTTAGGTAGCCCCAACTTCTGTACCATTTATTTAGAAACTAAATTCTCTGTTGAACCAGAGTCTGTTAACAAATTACATACCTTTCCATGGCATTTGATCCTTGCTCTGAAAAGATTCTTTCTTTGGGGTGGTTCTTGAGTATGTGGCACTTGTAAGAAGGCTTGTCTCGTCATCAAGATTGTCCCTTCTTCAGCTTCTAGTTCTTGCTTGTCCTCTTGGAACAACTGTGTTCTTCTTTCTCCTTGGTTATTGTTCCTTTTCTCAGGGCATCTTCCTGCATGATGGCCCAAATGATTGCAGTTGTAGCATCTTAAGGGTTCATTTGATCTTCCTCTACCCCTACCAAAGGATCTTCTGCCTCTAAAGCCTCCTCTATTACTTGACTCTCCTTGTTCTCTGCCTCCTTGGTTTTGCTCCATGGATCTGTCATTGCTAGACTGTCCTCTATTCCATGAGTTGCCCCTTCCTCTGAAATTTTTGTTGTTGTTGTTGTTGCCTCTGCCCCTATTACCTTGTTCTTTTTTTCTCCTAAACTTGTCTTCTACCTTTAGTGCCAATTGAAAGCATTGTTGGACTCTGGTGTGGCTGGTTAGACTTAGCTCATCTTGGATTGATATCTTCAAGCCTTGCATATATCTTGCAAGCTTCACACATTCTGGCTCTACCATCTTGGACTTCATGACAAGCCTTTGGAATTCTTCAATATATGTTGAGACACCCGTCTCTTTTTGTCTCAAACTCATTCTCCTTTTATGGAGTTGGACTTCATAGTCCTTAGGGACATATGCTCCCCTGATTATGCTCACCATCTTCTTCCAAGTGGTGACTTGTTGCTTTCCACTCTTCACCCTCTCATCTTGAGTGAAGTTCCACCATGTGAGTGCAGAGCCCTTTAGTCTTGACTTAGCAACCTTTATCCTCTGATTCTCAGGGATATCTTCACAATCAAAGAAACTTGAGAGGGCATCCACCCAATCCATAGCAGCATCTGGGTCCATCTTCCCATCATATGTAGGCAAATCAAGCTTAGCATCCATGGTTCTCCTCTCCATAGATTTTAGAGTCTTCACTAGTAGCCTCTGATCTTCAGGAACTTCTTCTTCTTCCTACTGAAGGGGTTCTTCCTCACTCCCTTCCTCAACATCCTCAGAGTTTCCACTACTCTTCTTGCGAAGCTCTTCCTTAATCTTTTCCATCTCTTGCCTCATTAGCTGCATCTTTGTGTCTCTTTGTTCATCTTGTTTTTGCTTTTGTTCCCTCAAGTACCTTACAATCTCTACATTGGTCATCCTTGTAGACAACCCTCCATCTTCTTCTCCTTCCATGGTGTTAAACAAATCTCTAACCTAAGGATCTTACGTGCTCTGATACCACTTGATGCAAGTGATAGGGTAGATGCAAAGGATTAGGACAATTTGTCCTTCAAAACCTTCTATAAGGGTATTCAAGACACCAGCCTTCTGAGACCTAGACTTACACCCTCAAATTAGATCAAAACACATCCTCAAACTTCCAATCAACATCTTCAGACAAACTCATTTACTGAATCAAAATATGAGTTACAATACTTCATACTATCCCTTATGAAGTCACAACCAAACTTGATTCACAAAGAGAAAATGACAAGTCTGACTTGGAAGGGTTGAACCAACTTGTCAAAGATGATCTTAGGACCAATAAAACATGTTCCACCCATTAAGGACTCTCAGAGAATTCATTTGATGAGAGTTCCTTCAATAGGCCTCCTAACCCTTGTAGCCCTATTTGCAAGGTTTTTAGAACATAACTTCCAAACTTAGTACTGAACCTTAGGAATGAAATGCAGTTTCAAATACCCATTATGGAGTACCAACAAACTACCAAGCAAAGGGTCCTAGAGATTTAGGGAACAGACTTAACCTTAGCAATGTCAAACAGGCGTAATTGTGTAATTAGGTCACTTTAATGAAGCACCCCAAGCATCGATGGAAGGATGAAACTACGGTTTGGATTGCAGTTGGCATGGTCCAAATATACGCCAACCTTGATTTCATGACATGATTCAACCCCAACACTTGACTGTCATCAATTCTGCATTCTAGATACTGGTCGCCACATAGAGATGTCGACCCTAAATCACTAAAAGCATGAATCTGCACACACTTCCCTGCAAACTAACTCCAAAATCATCAAAACAACATATAGACCTCTCATTCCACCAAGAGTTAGAATTTTCCAATGGTGGACATGAGAGGAAAACGAAATTGAAAGAGCAAACCCTAGGTATGGAGGGTTTCAGAACAGTTTTCAGTAAAATGACTAACTTTCGATTCCAATCACCTTAGACCTTCAAACCAATTGCAAATGAGAGGTGATTCAATGTTCTTTACAATCTCTTTGATTTCATCATCAAACCAGATCGTACAAAGCCGTACAGAAACCAGGAACTTGACTGTTATAGGAAATTGTGTGTATTTTATTGATTCAAAGCAAAACATTTACATCAATCTGCCTTCCACCCGCCTGAAAGGGCTCATGAAGGCATTCTATAACGGTTACAACTGTATTTCAAACCATTTATCCGTTGGCGAAGTCAATTAGACTCAAAAACCAAAAGTTGCTAAGTTGTCCAAAAGTTGCTTAACAACTTTGTGACAACTTTTACAATTATGCACTAAGAGTGCAAGTTTATTGCAAAATGTGAACCTATGGTTCATTTATGACTAAAATGACATAAAAACATAAAACCAACCTAAATCCTAAAATTTGGGATCCTTTGACCATGGTTGACCAAGTGGCTTATAAATGCCAAAACTTGGAACCAGGCCTTACAAGTTGGATCAATAGATTGATAGAATTCCTATTAGGACTTAGACATCCATAAGACCCCCTAGGAGTCACAAGAAGATGAATTCTTCAATGAGTTGCAGTGGGTGCTCCTGCACCAAAAAAGCAAGGCTGGATGATATCTTGCAGAGAAAACAATTTCATAAGATGCATAATAATCCCCTTCCTTTCCATCGAACCTTAAAACTTGTCTTTCCCTAAAAGCTGTGCTTTTTTCCTTAAATCTCTCTGCATTGTGCGAACTTGGCCAATTTAATATTGGCCTCTTATTACAAAGTATGCTTTAGTATCGGCCCCGCCTTTTGTGATGTAGACATAGCAATATTAATTTCAAGTCATCCCAAACCATAGCTTTTTGGCACAAATATTGGCTTATTTAATCACACCCCTTTATTACAACCTTAAGTAGCTTATGGGGTTAAAACATGATAGGCTAGCTTAATTACTTATTTATTCACTAGACAAGAGTGGACATTGCATCTACATGTAATGTTATGCTTCATTAGAGGGATTTAACTAATATGAGTGCATTGATGACACGTGAACAAATATGCTCTTGAGTTAATAAACTTAACTGTAATTTGTTTTCCTATTTTTGGATTATTATAGGGATATTAACAACTTCTGATATTTGTCCTTCCCCATGGCAAGGTAAAGAACTCATCCAATCATGCATACTCATAATTTGAACAAAAACTAGAATTTTATGTACAAAGCTCTGATGAAAGGTATTTGGCCTTCTTATCGTCAATCAGATAAGCTCATTGGTTGGTACCAATGAAGCTGTAGATTGGGATGGTTTTGACTGAGACTGTAATGACAATGAGCACTTTGAAACATAAATCATGCTTCCACTGAGTGTCATATAGTGAAGTAGAGTAGTGTGCAAACATTGGTGGTGAAAACAGCCTATTATCACTAAAAGAGGTTGTTGTATAAGAGACTCCAGAAAAGCATTAACCAACCAGACCACAGAAAAGCATTAACCGGCGAGACCACACAATAGAGCCACTAAGAAACCTTAAAATAGATATTGCATAGCTGAATTTTCCTCTCAAGTTTCTAAAGTAATCAACTGAGTATGCATCTATCCTACTTCTATAAGCCACTTTTTCCTATTGAGGTTTGCGCCTTGTGTCAAAGAAGGACTAACATATTGAAGTAATTATGACAGGATTTAAAAATGTTTTTTTGAAAAATATTCAATTTAAAATAAAAACTTAAAGCTCTATGAGCTATAGATGTAACGTTCCTTTTCAACACTTTTATGAACCCTACCATTTTTTTTAAGTTTCCTTTCTATGCAATACTTGAAATGTATGGAATTTTGAGAGCAACAACTAAACATCATATTAATTATTGAAACTCTTGGCATATCAATATCATTATTATTGAAAAGAACGGGTCATGTACTTTCCATAAGCAGCAGACATCTGTAAACTCAGTCAATCAATTTCGCAATGGCTGAAGTCATAACCACCTATGCATTCTTGCAATAAGACACAAATCCCTGAAACAATTAGCTACTGAAAAAGCACTTGCAAAATATGTTTTACTCTAGCTGTTATGACAATCTGCAATTTTAGGGATAATGCGAGGATGACATTGAAAGAAAAAAAAAAAAATTTGAAAACCGGTAGAGAAAGGACTTGCCTTTTCTAGTTGAGGGCATAGATGCTGAAGAAAAGCCTTAGAATTGCTTTACCTAAAATCAATGGCTGAATACTACAGCGAAACACGGCAAAGCCAAGCAAATTTGACAGTTTAGCGATTGCTACAATCATGCATGCTATCTGCATTTGGTGCCATTATAACCCAAGTAAGGCGAAGACAATGAAAACAAGCAATTTCCTTTTAGCTAAACTACTATGTAATTTTAAAAAACTACCAAGCAAACAAACAGAGCATCAGCTGGATATGTAAAACTCTGACATAAATATCCCCAACTCGAGGAACAAAAAGGATAAGCTGGGAAAATGAGGCAATGCAGAAAATATTACATACAATTCAGCGTTAACTCCTGAAGTGTAGCCAGGCTGTAGTTTAATGGCTGCATTGAAGGAGCCTGGATTATATGCCTTTAAAGACTTGAACCCACTTTCTGCATTCATTCAAGGATTAAAATTTTCGCAATATCAACAACTGTTGCAAACTGTGAAAGGGTTGAATGCAAGCATAAGAATCTTAAAACAATCAAATGATTACCTGACTGCCTGCCAAGCCAGATAGTTATCTGAGATTTGTACTGTGACACTGTTTCATGCTCAGGTATCCAAAGATTGTTGAAACCCTCACTAACAAAGAACTTTCTAAAACTGAAACAAAATCCTAGCATCTATTATCTATAAATCTTAAATAGAACACAACGCAAATCAATTCTCCCATTACCTATAACACATTTAAAATAAATTAAAGTCATAATAATAAGCACCTATTGCAATTAAAGAGAACAGTAACAATGTTCATTGACTAATTAAAAAACTAAGGGTCAAAATACTTAACAAGTGCTCTCTCTTCTGTGCTCAGCTCTTCTGCTCATTATCTTCATCCAAAGTGAAATTACGCATATTGAAACCCAAATGAGGAAAAAAGTTCACACAAAAATTTGAAGCTAGGAAAATGCACAAAGAACAAGGGAGCGTAGAATACTTTGCAAAGTTTTCTACTCACTCCTCTCTATGCCTTATTCTTCAATATGCCTTCTGGATAGACTGGGAAGTGAAAGCATTAACAAGTTTGTGCAAAACAAAATTAATAGAAATAGTTCCATCCAAAGATACAGACAGGAAAATGTCCAACAAATTCAAAATAAATAGAAGAGCCCAGACAATAATTCAAAACACACGCCGAAGAAGACTCAAAATTACATTTGAAGTGTCAGAGGGATGCACACCATAGGATAAACATTTGTTTCTTTGTTGGCACACTTTTCGAGACAAGATTAATTACATTTGGTTGAGGTGAAAACATTACACTCCACCTATGTAGGCACAGACTAATAAACAACACATTTAAAAAACCATGGGTATTGAAGGAGAAAATAAAATCAACACAAAGACTACCTTTTCAAAAATAATAGGACCTCTTAAAAATCCAATTCCTCATCTCTCCCTGCTTAAAGCCTCAAACTATCCCTCATTGATATTCAAGAACAATCATTACAAACAAAATGAAACAACAAATAAGGGGATTCAAAATAACTTTCAAATTAAAGAGAAAATGTGCCTCCTCAAAAATTCCCTTTCCATTTTGTTTGTTTCTTTGTTTGATAGTATGTTGACACATATGAAAAAGAAAACACTACCAAGGAGAGAGAGAGAGAGAGATTATTGTCCTAAAATTGGAACTAGTGATAGTTGGCCTATGTGGGGATGGAACAAGCTTTTCTATCTAATTTAGAATCTTTAGGAGAGACGAAAAGACAAGTCTTTAAAAGAGAGACGGTATCATCTACTGATTTCGGAACAACACCTCTCCTTTCGGCTCTGACGTCCCAATCACGAAATCTCTTGCAAAGCAGGGCAAGAGCGAAACCAATTCCAATATGATCGACAAACAGTAAAGAAGAGGAGAGCAACCTCGCACCTCATCCAGAATACCCAAGGCCTGCTCCTTTCTCGAGAATTGGGTATTCTTCAATCCTTCACAGATAGTATCCTTCTAACTGGGGCAGGATCCAACCAAACAACGATCAATGCCAAGGACCCTGACTCAGTGGCTCCTTAGCCCTTGATTCTACTTTTAATCCAAAGATTGATCTAGCTACAAGGGCTTCAGTAGCATACCCATAGCCAGACAAAGCCACCTGTTGTAGTTGCTCCTTCTCCAAATTAGTAGCTACATGCCTAAATACTCTATGGTCCTAACCAGGAGCTTGATATGCAATAGTTGATTTTGAGTGCGAGCCTTAAGTCTTCCTTCCTATATAATCAATGTGTTTTTGTTGCATATGTTGTAGTTCTTGTGAGTTTATTATATAACATTTGCGAGTGTAGGCATCACCACAAACAAGCATTGAATCATCTTTCTCAAGAAATAAATTCAAGATGGCCATACTTTAGAGTTTAGCCAAACTGAACATTCAAAAAGACTCCAAACTCCTTGTGCTCTATCTTGTTGTCCTTCATTTTGTATTTGCAAAATTTAGGCAACACTACGAAATTTTTCGTAAATTCATAGCCTAAAATCTCCAAGGTAGGCATTCTAAAGGTGTTTTTCAGAGGCAATTGGTTATACATTGAATTGACCTAAGTTTCTCGTCCTACAGATGCCATTTTCGAAGATTTTCATCAAGTTTTTCCTTGTCTTTCTTTCAAAATCGGGTTTTCCTTTCCTGACTGCAAGTGCTTGATTTTTGGAAATTTCAAGTCTTTGTTTGGTTTTTCTTGATTCGATTGTTTATTTTTAGTTTTATTTTCGTCCCAGGCCTCTTGCTTTTCGAATCCCGTTCATTTCAAGCTATCGCAAGCTTAATTCTAAGCTATATTCTAAGAGAAAATAAAGAATTAAGTTACCTGCAAGTAGTGTTTTAAAACCCGACTGCAAATTATGGTTCTTTGTTTTAAAAAGCCTGCGATAAGAAACCAAAAGATTCTTAAGTCATGAAGTCGCACTTTTTGTGAGTCATTTCAAGTTGTCTTACTTGTAAATGGAGAGATGAAAGTCCACGATTGCATTTACTTATAATGCAAGTGGAGTTTTAAAACCCGATTGCATGACTTCTACATAACAAAAGTGCTTGTAAAGATGCATTTAAAACCCACCTATGCTCTAATTCCTCATTTTATAAGATGATTGCAAGTGTTTTAAAGAAAAGTAAACAATGCAGTCGGGCTTTTAAAGCCCGACTCCATTGTTTCTTTTATTTAAAAAAACTCTTTTGATGTGCTTGTAATGTCGATTCAAAACCCCGATGTTCACCATTTTATAGGGAAAGGAGTTTTTAAATGAAATTATATACATGTGGTTGGACTTTTAAAGCCCAACAACATGTATATGTAAAAAACTTAACACTTTTGTTGCAACGCGAAACGAAAATTTCATTTCCTTATAACGTCATTGGCAGTATTAAAAAAGCTTGTGTTATATATGAGTCAGGTTTTAAATCCCGATCTCGTCACTCATATCACCAAACAATGCTTGCAACGTCGCTTAGAAAATGTGACTTCATTACTTGCTATGAGTTGTATGAAAAACATCCCAGCATTTGCAATACCAGCGCTTGTAATGTGGTTATGAAAGCCCGACTAGGGCAGAAACAAAACATTTTTGAATGAAACAAAATCATTCCAAGTTGAGGCGTTGTTCGGAAAGCCCGACCTAGGTCAGTTTCAATCATTTCCATTACTTGTTTTGCTTGATACAAACTGTGTTTTTCTCCTTGAGCGTCGTTTTTTAGCAGGATTGCAAGTCGGCTTGCAATCATCAGCTAGAAACTTGTTTTGGTGTTTGAAGAAGTCTTTGCAGTTGCTATTTTCTTGCAATTCGACTCTCATACTTGGCCATTTGTCAAAGAATCTATTATGGACTGAGTATGCATTAATCATTGAGAGGATTTAGTCAAGTTTTGTTGCCTATATAGCCAAGATTTGGGGATCTTTTCTCAAATTCGATTCAGCAAGGATTTGAGGATTTTTCTTCAAAGTTCAAGACAACATTCTCATTGCATTTTTGGTTTTCCCAAAGAAATTTGTAAAGGTTTTTGTCTTTCCAAGTTTGATTGTACTGTTCTCACAACAATACAAGTTCTTCCCAAAATGATGCAAGATTTTTCCCCAAAGAAAGAACTTCAAAATGCATATTTTCCCCACTTGCAAACGGAATTAAAAACCTCACTTGTGAGTTTGTTTTGCCAAAAAAGAGCTGAGTTTTTTCCTTGCTTACAAGCGGGCTTTAAAAAGCAGTAAACCTTCCCAAATTGACTTGCAATTAGATTTTAAAAACCCAATTATAAGAAAGAGATACCCCTTTTGTATATATATGCACTTGCACCTCATTTTGATACCAAATACTTGTATTTCATTCACCTGCAGTACTCAAGAAAAACCTCGTAATTCATCTTTTTCCCCATTGTAAAAGTTGATTCCTTCCATTTTCCCTCAAGGTTTAATTGTCCAACATGCATAGCTCCAGATTTGCAAAGTTCTAGCTTGGAAGAAAGATCCTCGGCTTCTCCTATTTGCCCGTATGATCTAACCAATCAACAGATCATGGCATTGATCATGTTTTGCAAACAGATTCCAAGACTAAAGAGTGACACGAGGCAAGAACAATCTCATGATGGAGCCATACAAGGAAAGGGATGAGCGATGGAATGATTGCGGGCATTAAATGCTTTCAAGACAGAGATGGAAAGTAACGTTGAAAGGATGTTCTATTCTGAAATAAGAGAATAGGCTGAATGTCCCACCCTGATTTAGCTAAGTGTAAATAGTAGTTGAGCGTTTTATTGATTCCAATAGCAATAAGAGGGGGAAGCCTTCCCTGAGAAGTAGGTGAGACTGTGTCTCATGTGCTATGGTTGGAACCATTGTTTCACTATTGATCCTAAAAACTGTCGATTGCAAAACATCCACAGTTTTGTAAGTTGTGGTTACAGTGACTTACCAAATTGCCACCCAACATATCTAACCAAAAATATGCAAATCTTTGTCCAAGCCCTCACTAGAAAAAGTATTACTCTAGAAGTTAAGAATTCTAACATTATTGAAAATGTTAAGGCCAAGGCTTACAATAAGGAGAGCTTTCCCCCGAGCTACTAACATTGATTTTTGTCAACAAATTGTCAAAGGATGGCCACACTTTGGTATATTACAATATCTAGGAGTTGACTCTTCACCTTGTCTTGCATCTCAAAGGTGGTATGTAATAGCAACTACAAAACATATGCAACAAGAGAAAATAGATTACGATATAGAGGAAGGAAGAATTTGGACATATACACTCAAAACTATCTATTGTATATAATCCTAGTGTAATGCCCAAATTATAGACACTAGATTGGACATTACACAACATACTCATTCTATGCCAACCTAACCATTTTGCAATTTATTTTTAATAACATACCATTTTAACTAAATTAGCAATTCATGATTCTACTAGATATAATGTTTATCTATAATACAAGAAGGCAATGGAACAACTTTAAACAATAGCATTTCATAGTGTTCAAATGACAATCATAAGGGGATGTTGCATACCTGAGTTTTCTCCTTGCCTCTCTATTTCCTACACCTGTATATATTGCTACACAACTAGATGCATGATATAAAATTCATTGATGATTGCATACGTGATCGTAAGATAAGCTACATCAATAACTTAGCTAAATCTGCATCCAAGACACCAAGACTTTGGCTATACTTTCAGAAGCTTTCTCTGAACCTGCAAGAACATCAAGGTTGACCATGGAGGCTCACCTCCCAACCTAGGCATTTGCAAGGCCACCCACGATCTAGGGGATCTAGAACTGAACCAGGCTACATACACACATAACAACCATGAATCTGAAAACAGGAACACAAGAAAATACCTAATACCCAAGGATATATGTAGGTATCCAAAAGACCTGAAAGGGGTGAAAGAGGACTACCACAAAAGGAGAAAGCCAATAATACAAAATACATATGCTAGGAATAGACCAC
>MU223830.1:1080533-1107925 GCA_018584345.1 Thuja plicata | reverse complement strand
GAAACAACTTGACTCCCATTGTCATTTAGTTACCCATAAAAAGTTAACAAAATTTATATCACAGAAATTTCACAGAATTGAGTGTACTATGAAGCCATACATGTGTATAACATGGCATAGGAGGTGACCATTGATAATGCGAATGGCCCTCTCACCTAATGCATTTTGTTCCCTACAAAAAAGTTGACAAAACTTATATCACAGAAATAACTAAGTGTAGCATGAAGCATACATGTGTATAACATGGCATACCCCTGGTTACCAATGACAATCTACATGGCCCTCTCGCCTAATGTATACATTTCCTACTAAGTATGATGTACAACATAAAAGATTTATGCATTAATATAAGCTAGTATATCACCTAATAATATACACTCCTTGCAGAATTATAATAAATTGCATAGGCTGAGAAAATACCTTTTTATCATATGTAACTATCACAAACATAAATATAGTCTAAAAGTAGTTTAGAAAGGGGAAACAACCATTACCTTGGGATGGATTTAAGGTGAAATTGGCATTACCTTGGGATGAATTTGAGCCCAAAAATTGCTACTTGGAATGAAGATTGTCCAACAAAAATACTTTTGTATATGCCTTCAATTGAGCGCATATCAGTTGATTCAACAAACAAAATGCTTTTGATTTTGCAGAAATTAGATCACTACTAAAATCATCTACGTCAAAAAAATTGGCAATTAACTACAAAAATTATAAAACAAAGAAAAGAGATTGCTAAAAGCAGCTCAGAAGTGACAGTTTCCACAAGGCCATCTCATACAATTTGTGATCACTCCTAAGCCCAAATACCCTCTACAAATGGTATTCTATTTGGGTACATTTCCTTCACAATTTGGTCACACCCTTCGTGAAATAAGCTGCCCTGTTACTATGAACCTGAAATGCAAGACAATGTGACAGCTCAATTGTATGATATTTTCATCATTTTCCTTGAGCCAATAGGTACATGGCTTCAAAAACATTTTCATGTTTCAAACAAGAAAGAAAAATAAAATAATTCATAGTGAATAAGTAATGTGGATCGTGTAAACTTCCAATCTCTGAATAGCCTAAACATAGTATCAATGATTTCTGATTTTTCTCAAAGCCATACCAGCAATGGTTTTTCACAAATTTTATAATTACTTGTACGTAGTAGAATGAAACAAACCATTGTTTGAAGAAACGATAGTAGAAGTTTACATAAATCAAATAGTCATTACAAAAACAAAATATGTTCTCTAAAGGTTTATATCTATTGTGTAAAATCTCATAGCTTCCAACTTTTCTATAAAATCTATAATTAGTTGAAGAAAGTAAAGCAAAACAAACCATTGTTTGAACAAATGATCGTAGAAGCTTACATAGATCAAGTGGCCATGAAGAAAACAAAATATGCTCTCCCTATATTATTTTCATTATGCAAAAGTCCACAGCTTCCAGTTTCCCCATTAAAGAAAAAAATTAGTTGTCTACATACATATAAGATAATAAGATACACTTGGTAAACAAATACTCTGAAATGCAAAATCAATGTCAGTATAAATTCACCAAAAATATGGAGTGGGTAATCAAATTAGAGGCAGTACAAGAATTCATTATAACAGCCCTAGAAAACTGCCACCTAGATAGTTTGGTCAAAGACCAGTTTTCCAAGCAGTACCCAGAAAATGGCATACCAAAGATGAAAATTAAATTAGCAAACAAAATATTTCAGACTGCAAAAATTGTCAAGGTCAACTCACCCAAAATATGGAGTAGTTCTTCAAGCCATAATCAACCAAAACAACGTGGCATTATAAAAGAACTACTCTAACTCCTAGCTACGATGTTATTTATCCTTACAAAAGATTATTAACATTAAATAAGAATATACTAGTGAATCTTCATACTGTTCACACTGTTTCAGCCACATTCTTATACCTATACAATACAGAGAATATTCAAACATATTCAAAAATAGATACTGGACTGAAAAAATTTATGCCTAACTTGAACATGTTAGGGCTTATGGGATTTGTACCATTCACAATCCTTAGATCTGGAAGATACTTGCTGTATGATTCTTGCGAATGCCAATCCTTAAAGTTTTGCTGACTACTCATAATTTCTTTAGTCCTAAACTATACCCAAACAAATAGAGTTTGTTCATAGGAGGATTCATACATATATCGAAATTCATTTAGTACAGTGCACAGTGCATGTGTAATACACATGATTGTATGTATCCTTATGTGTATATTCTAGGCATATGCTTGTGTGTATATACCCAAATGCATATATTAATTGTATGTATATGTGAAATACCCAATTATGTGCACTGTCTATATATACACATTTGAACTGCATTCAAATTTTATAAATCAGAATGTTCGTCATTGGGTATATAAATTGGCAAATATACATCTGAATACATACGGACATACATATATACGTATATATAAACAATACCCATATTAATCAATTGATCTCTGCTAAACCTGAGCTTAAAAAGAAACAAATAACGCCAAACGTGATAATCATTTATCCAAACAGGGTTAGGATCATATTTTACAAATAATCTTGAATTTGAACTGCATTCAAATTTTATAAAACAGAATATTCGTCATTGGGTATATAAATTCGCAAATATACATATGGACATACATATATACGTATATATAAACAACACCCATATTAATCAATTGATCTCTGCTAAATCTGAGCTTAAAAAGAAACAAATAACGCCAAACGTGATAATCATTTATCCAAGCAGGGTTAGGATCATATTTTACAAATAGTCTTGGGTGAATATCTAGAAATGGGTATGAAAAGTCTAAGCAACATTGAATTGTAAAACTTAGAAAGAAAGTGTACATACCAGGGCATAGAGAGAAGAGAATTTAACATCTTGAAATAGATTGGGACCCAAAATTATGCATATACCAATATTATTATCTCTTCGATCTTGAATTCGAACTCCCCAGGTGCCCTTACTCTATTACCTAGCTGCATTTTTATAAAATCCAAGAAACATCTCCAACTTGAGCAAAGATGCAGAGATGTGCAAAACGTATGACTAATAGTAATTAAAAACAATTGAGCAGACTTCTAACACGCTCCCAATTCTATAAATTCTCGTACTTCCTAAGTGGGTACTTATTGTTGCGTTTTTTTAAACTGATGTTTTATTGCTTTATTTACAGTTGCCAACCGTTTACAAACGGGCCAGACGGCTGTCTCAAAAAAATTTGAATTTACGCTGTAGGTTCTATGCTACGGATTTTAAAAGGATGAGTTCGATGTGAAGATATTTATTGGTCTCTGTTATATGAAGGATTTTAAAAATTTAAACGAATAAGCTATGAGAGATTTAGTTTGCGCTCGTCCAAATTCGCGATCAAGCTTACAACGGTTATCAGGAGATTTTCAGTGGGGCCCGAGCAGTTGTAAGTTAAAGGCTCTGTGTTTCTCAGAATTTTCGCGGGCGTCCGAGGGTTTTGTCGCAAGAGGAAAACAGGGGAAAATTGTTGACTCCCACCCTGCTTTTATTTTACATTCTTTGCTAATTTTCTTAACAATGTCTGAGGTATTTAAATTTTTTATTATTTTATTATATTACTACTAGCAATCACACTGGTACGCCAAAGAGGTGTAGAAGATCGATTTAGAAGAATTTGGTATATTTTTATATATTTTTTAGTTGTGCATGAGTTCAATTGGTATAAAGAGGCATAGGGGAAGAAAGAAGGAGAGATAGTAAGGTTAAACTTGTTTCTATAGAGGATTCATGGGGAGTATACAATTGTGCATTTTAATTCACTTAATATCTTTGAAATGTCATATCATCCAAACATATTCTTTCCAATAAGATAATGTTTCATATTTGAATTAGACCGTAAAGAACTATTGATAGAGGGCTTCATCCATGTGAATGAAATAAATTTCATCCATGCTAAACCTTTTAATCAATTTTTTGGATTCTCGTTTGAGTTGTAGTTTTGATCAATTCACTAATCATCATTTCCATCAAATCTATATCATTAAACAAGAGCAAATATCTCGACCAAGTTATTAATTATGAATGCATGTAGTGATTGGAGAAGGCAAAACTCGTCTGGTAGAAATTTGATAAGCGCTACATTAGAGTCAAAGAATAACTTTTACAAATCCTTTATAAACTTTATTGACCTTGGAAATCATGGGGAACTTTTGACATGGATGATTTTTAACATTCTTAGTTGCATAGGAGGTTGCAGTACGTTCCTTTTTAATTAGGCAAGATTGGTAGTCTCGTTCTATGTTTGTTCTAATCTAGAAACCTTACAAAGCTCTAATACACTCAACTTCTTCAAGGAAATCAATGGTAAAAGAGATGCATGTGGAAAGTTGCCCTATCACAACTCAATAAGGACTCATAGGATTTAAACTATCTCCAAACACAACATTAATGAGATTCTATGTTGAGATAAATTCTTCTAAGGTTTAGGTGACAACATCGAGTGCTATAAATATCATTTCATTTTTATTTCAAATGTTTAGTCATTTCTCTATTTTCTATAATTACAATATTAAACAAGATATGGGATTTCAATTCTTAATCATGAAGATGTAGTTATCCTATAGTATATATTTGTAACTATGTCTCCTTAGATAGTTGTGAATCTTCAAGAAGACTCCCAAGCAATGAAGTGTGTCAAGTTCTTTATGGCTTAGAGTTTTTTCTCACTATATGTGTTAATGCAAATGTAATGAGTACTTGATGAGTATCACATTTTTGTATTGTATTGTAGAGATTATTCATAAGGCCATTTTCATAATGCATGCAAAATTATAGAATATTTGAGAGGGATTGTTAAGTATGTTTAGTTGCTAATATCATGTCTTTTTTTCATTTCTACATGTGTTTAGAATAAAATTTACATGGCCCTAGAAAGCAATTAATTCCTCTAGGAGTGTGAGTAGTAATTTTACGACTAAAAGGGGAAAGAAAAGGAGAACATGATCTTTGTGGAGAAGCACATTAACTTTTTGTAGGAGGATTGGGAAGCTACATTTATTCTCATCACCTCTAATTTCCCTAGGTGATTCACTACTTGTAATCTTTTAGTTTGGCTTTCCCCATATATGTTTCTTGTTGAAGCTTAGAACTTGTTTCTACTAATTTTGTACTATTTAGTTGTTGTTATTGTCTCGTTATATTTGGTTCGTAATATTGGTGATCTTTTTATTTTCTTACGAAAGATCTTCATCTTACTATCTATGCAAAATTCATCTAACAAAAAAGTAACCATTGTTTATGCATAAACCTATGCATATTACATTTATCTTTCCTAGTGAAGCTCATAACAATAATATTTTCTTTCAGTTTACATTCATATCATATATTTCATGGTTTACACTACCTTATTAAGAGTGAACGTAAAATGTGGAGGCATGCAAAAGCCTTAAAGGGTTTGTGGCATACTAAAATTGTCAGTAAAAATAGATTTTCTTCAAGCTCTATAATTATGGCAATAGATGTGAAGTAAATGAGAGTAGGATTACATTTAATTTTCATTTAACTACGTGTTGTTCAACTTTGAGATAACTTTTCCTTATTTATGATTGCATTTTTGGTTTATACAAGAGTTGTGGTTGGTAAACTGAACAAATTGTTATTTTATATCCTTTTACTTGGAGCAAATGCTTGGAACTTCCCCTAGCATGTGTTTTCATAGAATTGCTAAATACTTACATTTACTAGGAAAAATGAGAATTAAACTATTGGTTGTAGATTAGATGACATTGATTTGCTCATCAATTGAATTGTATTTAAGAATAAAAGTTTTGTGGCCTATCTTATAATATTCTTTTGTCTTTTATATGTTTTTAATAAAAATATATATGTTGCTTTGTCTTTTGTACTAGCTCATTTAGTAAGGGGTGGGTATATATTGCTTTGTATTCTGTGTTGGAACATTCAAGCAATTCTTATTACCTAGAGACAATTTCATATGCTTTAACAGTGTCAACATGAGACACATATGAAATTGCAAGTTAAAAATGTCTTTGCATTATCATGCATAGAATTGTTTTTGTTTTAACCAAATTTCTTGCATTGCCCATCACTATTTATGGTTTTCTCCTAAAAATTTGATGCTTCAACATGTTTGAAGCTAAACCTAATGTAAGGTTATTTGCATCTACGAAACTCTCTAGTTCAACATAGTCACTTTAAATAAGCTAATAAAACAAAAATCTCAACGATTAGAAGTTTGTGATTGCAGTTCTGAGTGAATGGGGGCTATAAAAAAATCTGCAGAATGTGTTGCGATTGGCTACCTTTTGTCTTCTTTATGTTGTGCTGCACATCTGAGAGAGAGAGAGAGAGAGAGAGAGAGAGAGAGAGAGAGAGAGAGAGAGAGAGAGAGAGAGAGAGCAACACTATAAAATAGTAGCATGGGCATTATATAAACAAAATTGCTATCAAAATAGCAAACACAAAAAGTTGTCACATGTGGTGGAAAGCAAAAAATCAACAAATTAAAAACCAGGGAAACCCGATGGTTGAGATGGCTAACATCGTCTTGCATCACCTCTTGAGCAATGCGCACCGTAGATTTTGAAAGTTAGACAGTTCCTTTCAAATAAGGTACGTCTTCGGTGTAATAAATGTATTATATTATACTATATTATTCTATTACTATTTTCATTTAATAGAGTTTGGAAGGTCAATCTTTCATAAAATAAGACGGATGGGGTAAAATGGGAGACCCCGAATTTGGGTTGGGTCAAGATAAACTTCAACAAAGCTTCAAGATAAAATCTAGGAATTAATTAAACGTGTTATGTAGTTAGGAGTCATACTAAGAAGGTGTTGGACACAAAATTGATTCTCTTAGGTGTGACAACAAATAATGATGCAAAATTCAAAGCTACTTTCATTAGTGTGAAATGTGAAATTAAACTAAAGGTGGATAAATTATATCTGGAAGGAAACTCTCTTCTAAGAGTAAATGCAATCAAACAAAAATACACCCCTAATTGGAAGATATAGAAGTGGATTGACTCAATTTGGGTGTTAATTGGGAAATTCTCATATTTAAAAATTACCCGTGTGCATAGATAGGGTAATGAGGTGGTTCATGAGTTGGTTGAATTTGTCCAATATTGGTGTTCTATTTTGTATGACATGAGTGATTGAGAATTGATGCATATGGAGTTTGGGTTTCATCCATGGTAGACATGTGACAAAAAAGGAATCATTGTAGGATTTGGATTATTATGCTTTCATCCCTTTTGGGAGAGTGATATGTAGATAGTGGATTAGTGTACAATCCAGCGAAGAAGTGTTGAACCAAATGTGTATCTAGCATGAACTCTTTCCCTATTGGCTTATGCTTATGTTTCCTCTTATGTTCACATGTGGCAAGGTTGTAAGGATGGAAGGCTTCATTAGCTCCAATGCAGATAAAATAAATGATATTAGATGGTGGGTTTGGACATCAATATAAGGGCATACAAAATAATAATAGCTTTATGGAAATTTCCAGATATAAGTGTTAGGTTTCCTATTTCCTTTGCATACTCATGCTTTGAAAGACTTCCTTGTGGCCTTGGTTTGGTGAGTTGTGAGAGAGTTAGATATCCAACAATGGATACACCAGTGTGATGTAGAAGCATCCATGGGTAATGACAATCAACATTAAAAAAATGATTTTGAGTTTACTTTTGATTTGGTTTGTTTGGTGGCTAGGCATCTCTTCTTGTGTTTTATTTGAATTCTAATTCAAGTCCCTTTATTAGCATTCTCCTTGCATGTGTCAAACCTAGAGCTTTAGAACCAAGCATGGGCATCCCTCAAGTTAGATGTTGTAGTTGTGAATGTGTTGGTAGATGTACATACGAAATAAGGAAGCATATATTGGTGTGTAAATTGTTTGACATAATACTTCCATGATGTGTTTTCTCGCAAACTGAAATGACCATGAGATATGCACAAAATGAATTTTTTGAGGAGTTTTCATACGCTTTCAAATAAATCAATTAGCATATGTAAGTTACACAACATTTACCAGACCTTTGTGGTCCAAGTTGGGCATCTCTCAATGCATAATAGACAATTTAACAACGTTTAATTGAAGCTAGTGAAAAAATGCCTTGGGTTTGAAGGGAACAACATACCCATAATTAAAGTGTTGTGGCTAGGGGAAGACGAGAGGAAAATATGATTTTGTGAAGGGGTAGTGAGAGATGAAGTCACAACAGTATTGTCATGAGTGGTAAAGAAGACATGAAGTTAAGAGTGTTTATTAGGATGGAAAACCATTGGGAAAATAAAATAGAAGACCCTCCAACAAAATGATGGAATAAGGTTGTGTAAACAAGTTTTTTTGGCAAAACGGTAGAAGGGTGAGGGGATTTATGTAAGGATTCATAAAGAAAATAATATGGGATATGCATGGAAAGGAAAGGAACAACCATAAATAGGGGTATGATCTAGAGGGGGGAGACAAGGTGATAATAGAGTTGGCCAAATGAAGAAGAATTTGTACTAGGTCTATAGTAACAAATAGGGTTCAATTATAGAGGCTTGGTTAGGAAGAGTGTAGATAGTGAAGAATATAGAGCGAAGAGTGAGAGGTCCATCAGAAGACATGTTTGTATATTTGTAGATTTGATGTTAAATTTATTATCACAATCTTGTGTTGTTTGTAAATAGAGAGTCTTTGTTATATTTATGTTTTGATTTTTTAGGGTCAAGCTTTTGTGTATTGCATCAATTTGAGACTATTAGGCCGAAGCATGCAATTTGCATTTTTAGGTGAAGCCTCTGACAAGAGATCGATATGGATTTTTGAATTTGACCATTGTTTGGTCATGCATGCAATTAGAATGGTGTTGGGGTAAAGATTATTTATGGGAAAATGATAGGCACAAGGTTAATTTTGACGCATCGGCCAAATCCTTGTCATCCATTTTGGACCTAGAGGAGTTGAACAAAGTGGACAAGAATTTATGCAAGAGATTGGTCAAGGGAAGATGTATGGGGGAGAACGTATTGGAGAATGTTAATGACAACCTGTGCATCTCATCATTGAAGGATTTCTATGTGGTTCACATATGTGAGTGCAAGGTGTCAAAGTATCACATTTTCCATTACCCAAACCTGATGGTAATTCTATGCAACCAACGATTGGTGGTATGTAGCATTTTATTCCTAAAATTGGTATTCGACTTGGAGGAAGAGGACAAGATCACGTTTCTTCAAAAGTACATATAGAATGTAGGCCTGACAGAATATGAGAAGTAGAACTTAGACTTGGGGAGTGATGGTGATGACAGTAGAGGAAACAATGTGGTATACTATAGTAAGAACTTTGTGTTTATACCAGAGTCTAAGGAAAATCTCTTACTGTTGAAAGACATGTTGATTGTGGCCCATACTGCATTTACAAGGTGTGGATTGTGTCTGGGAAAAGAATGAAGAAGAATTAAAATTTTGAGTATTCAGGGGTATGTATTAGGGGTTTCGATTTAGATAGCTTTTTAATTTAGCTTCATTTTGTAATATGAGCATAGAAGGTAGTGTTTATAGTCAGGTCCATTTTGTAATAGAAATAAAGTAGTTATCTTGCTCCATTTTTGGAAAGGAGCTATTGTTGTGAGGATATTATAAAAGGGTTAGAGTAGTTTCTTTTGGATTTAGGGGAGTCATCTACTTGTTCATAATACTATGGTCTGTAAGGACATAATCAAGATGTAATATATTAACTTATCAATATAATGGGTGCAACCCCAATAGCTACTATTTGCTTATAAAAACATACTAGTGCTTGCACCAAAAGAAGGTGTAAAGGATACACCAATAGTGATAATATGTTAAAGAACATGGAAACCAAATTATGAATGAATGTAAATATACTTGGGGATGTCGCATATACAAAATGTTTGTACAATGTCAAAATTAATTAATTGAAACATATTTATTCTTGGTTACCAAGATGTTTGCATTGTTCTTGATGTTGTCCTCTTGATGATAATCGTCTTTATTAGATTGGTAGAAACATATTGTTCTTTCCTTAAAAATATCATTGATATAAAGCGGACAAGAGGAGTAGCACGAATGAACATTTTTTTCAGGTAGTAATGGGTTCCTAGGACAATATGGAGGAGGATCCTCAGAATTATGCTTGATAGTCCATGTTGATGGTATATGTCCATAGATTTTGTTCAGTATCATGATGGGAAAATTTTCATTGTATCCTGGGCATGTAATCAATATATTATTATTATATAACATCTTTTTTTTTATGGAAAACTTCTATATATATGATGGATTTACTTTACCCTATAAATTCTATTATATTAATATAATAGCAACTAATAATCCATAAAGGATTTGAAGTTGTCATTAGTATACAAATAGACAGTTTTGGTCGATCAGTCATGATCACCGAGCGCAGTGATCACCAAGCGATGACATTCACTGAGTGTAGTGGTCACCAAAATGTTTTGAACAACGAGCAGTATATCAACCGAGCACCAGTCAACAGAGACATCACTGAGCACAAGTCTACACCGAGAGACAACATTTCACTAAAAAAAATGGATCTCAACTACACGTCAGCTAAAGCACTTTAATCTTTAAAATGGATTTTTGCTTAGCTGGATAACCGTTTCTTGTGGATCAAGAAAAGTGTTAATTATGGATGTAATTAGTTAACTGATTGTATTCATGCAAACTAGGAGATCAAGGTCAATTTATAAACCTTTGATCTTAGAGTTTTTCAAGAAAAGTGTGAAACCTAATTAGGTCAAAATCTTGTATATATAGATGTAATAATCAATCAAGAACGTGAGGATTGTAGCCGCCAAGGACATCTATGGATCAGACAAAGAGTTTCATGCACAAAGACAGATAAAGAATAATTCAGTTTATCAAGAACTACATACAAGGCTACCAAGAAGAACAGAGGTATTATCCATCACAATAGGTGATATATATTTTGTGAACTTAAAGGATCTGTAATCAACAATGTAATATTTCAGCAATCAGGTCATATATTTTGTTACTCTCTAGCAATTGTAGCAAGCAGTAAAATTCTTTCACAAGGTGGACTTGACAGTCTTTTTTTAAATCTCTTAATCGAGTGCACACATACATTGTGTTGCTGAAATCTCTTAACTGAGTAAACTTAACAAGTCTAACATGTTACTCCTAATAGGATAAGATCATCAGAAGTGATCACAACTTGTAGCCCTAACAAGCACCTTCCATTCTATAGATAGTGAAGCTTTGTGGGTTTCATCCCCACCGCAGTTTTTACCTTCTAACAAGGGTTTTTGCATTATCAAATACTTGTGTCATGTGTAAATAAGTTTCATGAATGTTTCAATGTTTGTTTACATGCATTTACATGTATGTTATGATATTGCATGCATGAAGTAGAAAAGCTACAATGGTCAGTTATGCAAGTAATGAGTACTAAAGATTAAATTGAAAAGTTTTAAGGGTACTAATAGACCCCTCCCCTCTCAGTACACACCCTTCCATTATTCCAACAATTGGTATAAGAGCTAGTTCTCTTATTTTGGAAAAAATTTAATCACTTGAGAGAAAATATCTTACGATGGAAAGGTATAAGCTTGATAAAAATATTGAGAATCAGAAGTTGTAAATACAGATTTTCTTTGAGAAATACAAAGAAGCAAGAAACAAAATGAAAGAGTTATTTGCTGAAAGAAAAAGTCATGGCATCTCGCTACAATGAAATTGACTATCAAGAAGAAGAGATACCTAACTTATTTGATTCATCTAGATCTGGATCTGGTAATACATCTGAAGGAACCATTGCAGATCTAAATGAAATCAATCAACATCTGACTGAACAAGTGAAATTATTGCAAATTGGTCAAGAGACACAAATGGTAAGAACAATTGATGTTATGAATAATGCAAGACAAGTTGAACAAGAAAGAACTTTGTCTATTGATGATAGGATAAAGATTACTGAAAATTTGCAAGAGAAAGAATCTGAGATACAGAGACTTGCTGAACATCACATTGAGATCACCAATCAAATAGTTCTTACGAGTCATGAGGCCAACAGAGTGAACATGGAACGTGCTGGAAAATTGGAAGTTATTGGTGAACTAAAAGAAGAAAATGAGAAACTGAAGCATGAAATGAAGATTCAACAACAACATAATGATATGATCAAGAAAGTTGAAGATAGTACAAAAAGAATGGATGAATTTATGAATGGACAAAGAAGACTCAACAACAATACTGGTTTAGGGTATACCGAGCATGGAGAATCATAAAACTGAGCTGATTAAAGGAATGTATACACAAATCCAAGACCAAAGAAGCGTTCATGTAATCACTGTGGAAAACTAGGCCACACATCAAATGTTTGCAGAGCAAAGAAAAAGGTATTCCTAAAACTACTTCTACATTCATAGGTAATTGTTATAATTGTAACACGCATGGACAAAAAGCACATGAATTCATATCTAAGCTGAACAAACCAAAGAAGAAATCTTACATGGAAAAACATTGTTCTACTTGCAACATGCATGGCCACACATTTCATGAATGTGGGAAGAGGATAAAGCAATTCTGGAAACTTAAAGAACAAGAAAATGCATATCAACTGAGAAGAGTTGGTAATACATATGTTTGGGATTACAACACTTGGGTAAATTGCACAACATGTGGTAGATATAGACATATAGCTGCTAACTGTATGAGGAAATAGATAAGAAGATCTAGAAACTGGACTAACCCTGGAACGACATGCTTACATTATCATAAGGTTGGTCACTTAAGCAAGGACTGTAGAGACCGAGTGACAGAGTCAAGCACTTTTGCAAATGGAAATACTATTGAAGACATCATGAGAATGAGAAATCAAATGTGGAGGAGATCTTCAAACAATGATAAAGTTGGACCAAGCACTAGACTTGGTGACACCTCATCCAATGGATCAGGTGATTCCACCACCCCCACCTAAGCAATACAAGTAAGTATGGAACTGCACTCTACAAAGCTGTATTTTACATCAGTTCCTATATTCATTGAGAATATGCCAAATTAGCATGAATCAAGATGCACTATGGTATTGCATGTTATTTTTTATGAACCGAGCATAAACTGCATGTCGGTGTACATATGAAAAACAATCGAGTTGACACTATATACTAAGCATCATCGGTAAACATGTGGAAGACAACCAAGTTGACACCTTGTACCAAGTATTGTATACTCACCGATCTAAATACTTTGGTGTGTTAACCGAGCATCTACATTTTGTCAACTGAGTGGTAGGTGAAGCATTTAATGCATCACTTAGGGTATATTTTTCTATAAAAAGGGAAACATGAACTCATTCGTTCACCTAGTGTTAAAGAGAAAATTACAAAGTGAAGAAAAGTGATTCAGAGCAACCACATTGCAGAGTGATTCATAGCACATTTAAAGCTACTCCAACAGATTTCAAGCATTTACAACAAACATCTCGTGAGTATCAAGACTTACTAAGCTAACAGGTTATTTGAGAAGAAGCCCTAATTTAATAAACAATGGAAACCACTTCACGAACCTCAAAGATCAAGATGGAAAATGATAAGAAGGTTGTTCTAATCAAGAACTCAACTTGCGAGGAACCAAACTACAAGTTCTTCCCTGGGGTTGCTTCTCAACCCGACGACAAGGGATAATTTTCGAGCATCCCACCAAGGGTTTTTTTGGTTGAATACATCTATGCATACATTCATTGCAAATTTGCAGAGATTGGAGGCCTTGAGCTTGAGGAAGCTTATCAGAAGCTATGCAAGGATGGTAACCTAAAGGATGAGTACAAGCACATCAAAGTAAAAGGGTTAATCAACGCCCTACTGTTACTGAAAGATTTCAAGACATAATGGATTCGCATTGTTCTCAACCGAGTGCATGACAAAAAGATGTGGTTAGATGAATCTAAGCCAATCACAAAGGATGTGATTCACGTAGTAACTGGATACCCATCACCGAGAAGGCAAAATCCCTAAGGCACCCAGGATGCCCAGAGATTGAAAAGCTAACTGGATCTGAATGGGATGACAGAGGTCTAAAAGTCAATTCAATCACCGACCCTAAAATGAAAATTGGTACATATGCGATTGGATACAAGATATTTCAAGCAGGCAGAATGAACAACGTTTCTTGTGGAGTTGTCAACACTGCATACAAGATAGTAAAGAAAGGTGTGCAACTAGACCTAGCCGAGCTACTACTGAAACAACTGGAAGAAAACATGAGAACAATTAGTTCAACCTGAGCTAATACATGTAAGTTTGGTTCTCTACTGATGTGCACATTCTTTTACTTTCATAACTTCTTTCCTTCCATCGGTAATGTCACTTGGGACACCAACCAACCTATCACAACACATATTAGTGATTACATTAAATCACTAGGAAATAATTTCATACCACTATTGGATGCATACTTTACTACATTCAAGAATAGGATGCAGAAGAGGATGAGAATCCCTGCATAGCTGGTTGCACAATACAAGGATGAGATATTCTTTGTAGTTGATACCAAAACTACACTCATCAAACCTGTTATCCCAAGAACAACATGGTTACCACTATTGGACTATGAAATTGACATAGATCTGGCTACAAGAGCTATTGAAGCCCTACTAAATGAACTAGTTGAAAAATATATAAGCAGATTGGGCACATATGAGGAATTCAAGTCAAGAATTAAGACTAGTTTAGTAGTCAAGAAGATAGGAAATAAGAAAACACAAATGGTGAAGACACTCAAGAAGAAACTCTCGATAACTGATGAAGAGTTGGAACAATCAATGGATATCCCTGAGGAACAGTCACCCGTTGGTGAAGGTAAAGAAGTAAGTGATTTAGAGTCTACCAAATCAAATGTAGAGCCACCAAAGGCCAAGAAAACAAAATTTACTGAAGTAACAACTGCATCCAGGACAAGAAGAAAAACAACAAAGGTAGACTCACCACCATTGAAGAAAGGCATAGCAAAAACATATATGAAAAGAAAATCCTCAACCGAGCAACCAACACCGAGACAACAGAAGAAATATATAAGAGGAAGAGAAGATAAGGATGATACATAAGAGGCAGAAAGAGAACAAATAATCCAAGCAGAAAAGGCCAAAATACCAAAGTCAATCGATGAAATTGCAGAGTCAATCATCAACACAGGCAACATACAACATCATAAGATTAGATAATGGGGAAGTCTATCTACCGAGGATCATAACAAAATAGAAGAAGCAATCATTAAGATGATGGTAACTTACAAATATGAACCTCTACAATTTGACAATCATATTCCATAGGAGCTACAAGACAAAATATTAGCTAGGTGGACATATGCATTGCATATGGAGAAACATATGAGGGAGAAATCCCTAGTTGCATTCATTCTCAATTCCTCAATTAAAGAAATTGACTCAACAATGAAGGAGCATGCAAAGAAATGTTCTACAAAAACCAGAGCATACAAAGTATTGTAGGATAAGTTAGAAGATATTGACATAGAGAGAAATAAGATTTGGACTAAAATATTTAATCCATCCGAGCAGATACTGGATCTAACCGAGATTGCTCACACTGAGGAGAAGCAAGCCACACTGACCCCTGAGTACATATTCATCAACGACATTGAAGATGTCAATCCTATTGAATTAAACACAAAGGCAAGTAAGGCCATGGATGATATTCCTCAAATATTGCAATCATTAGGAGAAACACCAGATATAACCGTTCAAGATATCACTCAAGGGGATCCTGATGACGATGCTAAGGTAGATGAAGATGTCACAAAAGCCACCGAGAAAATAAATGAACATGACACTAAAAATGTTGCATAGGCACTTGTACCAATTAATATGCCTTTATTGATGCAAGCAATCAATATCATGACTGAATCACAATACACACCACTTGACACTGAAGAAAACATACTGATGGACAAAGGTGAGGAATGAGGGAAGAAGATAGATAACAGTGGAGAGGACAAACCAAGTGATGCACCCACTGAGGATAGTGGAAAGGAAGACAAGGCTTCAAGTCAAGAAAAGGTTGAAATAGAGACATCTACAACCAACCAATAGGTATAGATCGAGAAACCTAGCTAAGGAACAACACCTCCCAAGCAATCGACGACAAAAATTGAGCTTCAAAAGGCTCTTTCTATAATACCTCACTCCCCTGCATCAAGCAAAATTAAGAAGAAGAAAAATAAAAATAAAAGTAAAGCCCTCATCACACTAGATAAGATCATAGACACACCCGAATCTGATCCAAGAACACTTGATCTTGAGTCACTGACAAGGTATGTGGAGCTATGCAAAAGAAACGCACAACAGGACAAGCTCATAATGGAACACATAAATTCACAAGTCCTGGAAACCGCAAAGGAGATTCTAGTGCAGGTAGTTCCTGACGCCAAGATTGATCAAATTACACCCATCATTGATCAACTTGCAGTTTTGATCGAGGAAATCTCACAACAGAATGTAGATTTCGAGAAGTTCATCGAGGGACGAGTAGAAGAGAAGTATCACGATAAACTCACAGAGAAAATCAGCCAAGAAGTGGCAGAGAATGAGGTGAAACTTTCTGAACTAGTAGCTACATTAGAACCTATTATTTCATAATTAGTTACCTTAGTTCAAAAGTTGTGCACACTTACCGAGCATAGTGAACAAATAACTAAGTTAAATGAGGATCTAAAAGCTAGTGCACCAAGTCTTTCAACCGAGCCAAATGCATTCCAACTGCATTATGAAAAGATAGTTGAATCTAAACAGTTAAGACTTGAAATACAAAAGGCAGAAAGAAAAAACAAAGATGAAGTAACTGAGCTACAAGTCATGTTACTACCAAATCTCACATTGCTGATAACACACATGACTATGGAAAAGACTTTAATTGCCACCCTAGAGATGTCAATAACACAAATCATCTATGACATGCACACTCAAATCACTTTGGAGAAAATGACCCTAGAGCACTTAAAGGAGAAATGGGAAAAGTTGATGGCTACCATTCAACAATCTCATTCACACATACTTGACAAGCTGTAAGTTTTACATATTTGTCATTACTTTCAAAAAAGGGGGAAACATGCACATACATTGTATCTACATATTGAGGCATGCACATAGGGGGAGTCATTGTAAAAGTACAACACTTGGTGTATATACGGTACATATCAATTTTTTATACTAATGCGAAAGGGGGAGATTGATAATCCATAAAGGATCAAGAGCTTTCATTAGTATACAAACAGACAGTTTTGGTCGGTCGGTCAGTCATGATCACTGAGCGCAATGATCACCAAGCAACAACATTCACCAAGCGTAGTGGTCACTGAAATGTTTTGAACACCGAGCTGTATATCAACCGAGAACTATTCTATAGATACATCAGCGAGCACTAGTCTATAGAGACATCACCAAGCACCAGTCTACACTGAGAGACAACATTTCACCTGAAAAAGTGGATCTCAACTACACGTCAGCTAAAGCACTTTAATCTTTAAAATAGCTTTTTGCTTAGCTGGATAACCATTTCTTGTGGATCAAGAAAAACATTATGGATGTAATTAGTTAACTAATTGTATTCATGCAAACTAGGAGATCAAGGTCAAGTTGTAAACCTTTGATCTTAGAATTTTTCAAGAAAAGTGTGAAACATAATTAGGTCAAAATCTTGTATATATAGATGTAATAATAAATCAAGAACATGAGAATTGTAGCTGCCAAGGACATCTATGGATCAGACAAAGAGTTTCATGCACAAAGACAGATAAAGAAGAATTCAATTTTGTTAGTGAACAATTTTGTCTTCGCTGAAACGCCTTCACAAATGACTCTTATATGCCTAGATTTAGAAGACAAACTGAACTAACATATGGAAAGGCTATCATGAGATTGATAGCTTTCCTCTGAATTGTGAGGTACAACTCCCTCTTCAATGATATTCAATAAATTCAATAACTGGTTATGTCTTTTACCAGAAGACACAAAGGTTTTCTAACATTCACCCATAATTATGAGATGAATGCGATTATAAGATTTACAAGTTGGTGATGGGAGAAAAATCAGCAAACAGCCACAGGACTATCTACCAAGTCTTTCACATTATAGAGAAAATTGAGAGAATAACATGACTTGTTCTACAAATTACAAATCCATTAACCAACTGATTTACAAACATGCACATTCTTGACATAATACTGCAAGACTGTATCCTAGAATCAGAAAGAAACAACTATATAATTGATTTCAATCAGAAAAATAAATGTTCAGACCTTAAGATCTGACATGCAAATATTACTCTTTATTTCCAGAAAACATAACAAAATAACTGCAGAATCATTTTGTCCCTGCCAAGTACAAACAAGTTGCAGAAAATAAACTAATTCCCCACTCCCTCTATTACAATAAACATTCAAAAAATATTCTCCTTTTCCCGTGCAGCCACAGGACTTACAAAAAAGAAGAAAAGAGAACCCTCTTCCTATATTTCCCTATTATAATAATGTTTCCACCCCTCCACTTGTAGCTACGAAACTCCAGATAGAAAAAGAAGAACCCCTATTCCATCTATGTTTTCCCCATTTAAAGAACAATCTGGAGAAACCTTTCTTTTCCTGTAACTTTCAGTTTTAAATAACTGATTCTTGATAACTAAATACTTTCTAAAGTTTTAATAAAACTTTAATAAATCCCCTTATAATATTCAGTTATGAAAACCAAACATTAGTTTGATATCTCCAGCATTTTTAAAAGATATTTAATTAAACATCTGGGCTGGAATTCATATCTTTTTGACATGTGGCATGGCCTCAAGAAATTCCTCTGTAAATTGGATACTTGTTGGATTTCCATACAGACCCGTACACGAACCTTAATAAATTTTGGAAAATGCATTATTTTCTTGATCTCTCTCTGGTGAGCATTTAGAGAAATTTATTTTTAAAAACATATCTAAAATTTAGGTAAATCCAACAGTTGAGTTAAGAGTTATGGGCCCTGCACCAAGACTATTTTTTCTGTTATCAAAAAAATCTGGAAACGTGTTTGTTTATAGACCAGTATTTTGTTGTTCATATCTTTTGAACATGATCTAATTATGGAAATCCCTCAAGTGAAGATTTATCAGACCTAATTTAAAACAACATATCCAAAGATGAAATAAATCCAACAGTGGAGTCAAAAGTTATGGCCCTCACACCGAGACCTATTTTTTAGCCTGCTAATTTTCTGAACATATCACTTTAATTTATGCAAGTTGGTTGATACAACCAGGAAAGTAAATCAAATTTTATGGCTCCAATGTTGCACTACAAATGATATGTGGAGAATGTTTGTATATGACTATAACCATTAAATTGGGAATCCATCTGTACCATTTTACTGATAAAACTTAAACCAATTTATCCAATATCAGTCCTTCATTTTGAGCTGCCAGATAGGCACTGTGAGCTGTCAACTAGGCACTGTGAGTTTCCAGTTGTCTTTCATCATGACATGGCATGTGTGTGTTTCCCCATCATATGTGATGGTTTTGGACTTCACATAAAACCTCTTCAAAAGCTCAGGTCTGATAATCTTTAAAAGAATTTACCTGCAAAGAGTTAGTTATTTGACCAGAATATTCCATCAATCAGACCTTCGACTTGAACTTGAACTTGAACTTAGGAAGGTTCAAGGTTCAAGTTCAACTTTCACATATTATCAACTGAAAGATAGACACCATAAATACTATGACCTTCTTGCAACATCCGACAGAATCTTGAACCTGAACTTGAAGGTTCAAGGTTCAAGTTTAACTTTGACATATTGCCAATTGAAAGACCGACAACATAAAGATTGAAATCTTCTTGCGACCTCCAATAGAAGTTGAACTTGAACTTGAACTTGGGAAGGTTCAAGTTCAACTTCAACTAAGACTTTTACCTGGACAAAATATTTGGCCGCGAGAGCAAAGAATAATACAAGTGTAACAAGTTTATCAAGAACTACATACAAGGCTACCGAGCAAAATAAAGGTATTATCAATCACAATAGGTGATATATATATTGTGAACTTAAAGGATATATAATCATCAATGTAAGATTTTAGCAATCAGTTCATACATTTTTTACTCTCAAACAATTGTAGCAAGCAGTAAAATTCTTTCACAAGGTGAACTTAACAGTCTTTTTTTTTTCTAAATCTCTTAACCGAGTGCACACATACATTGTGTTGTTGAAATCTATTAATCAAGTAGACTTAACAAGTCTAAAATGTTACTCCTAACAGGGTAAGATCATCAGAAGTGATCACAACTTGTAGCCCGAACAGGCACCTTCTATTCTGCAGATAGTGAAGCTTTGTGGGTTTCATCCCCACCATAGTTTTTACCTTATAACAAGGGTTTCTATGTTATCAAATACTTGTGTTATGTGTAAATGAGTTTCATGAATGTTTTGGTGTTTGTTTACATTAATTTACATGTATGCTATGATATTGCATGCATGAAGTAAAAAAGCTACAATGGTCGGTAATGCAAGTAATGAGTACTAAAGATTAAATTGAAATTTTTTTAAGGGTATTGATTCACCCCTCCCCTCTTAGTACACACCCTTCCATTATTCTAACAACAACTACATTTTCACTTACATACATATGTAGATATGTGTGTGTGTAATATAATATATTATAATAATAAAATCTAGAAATTATTATACAATGGAATTGAAGTAGTAAATGTAGGAATTAGATAGTGAACTCCCCATACCCTAGGATCACCTGCAAGACAAAAAACCTTCCAAAAGAGATAATGATAAGAATATTTTGCTTGATTATGGATGCTTAAATGATTGACATAATTTGAAAAATTTATGAGATGTCTTGCTTATAAAGGCAAGGTTTAGACATGGGACTAGAGAATATTGTGAATGATTGATAGAACCTAAAAAATAAATGAGATGTCTTTCTTATAAAGGCAAGGCTTAGACATGGGACTAGAGAAGTTTGTGTTTTAATCCTATATTATGAGACAACTTTAATTTAAATTATTAGATGACTTTGGTAACTAAATGTAAATGTCAAATGATGAGATAAGATTTATAAGAATCAACACCTTATAGAAAGAATCCCTAAGACCTAAGTAAACTTAAGTTTGTGATAGGACCTACTAATGAACTAGTTGGGTAAAATACCTTATTTGCACCAACACTCCCCTTAAGTGGAGCTTCGGGAATAGTAAAATGATGCAAAATGAAGATGATTATGGGCCTTGACAGTTAGGCCATGTTAGGTTACCATGTACAATGAAATCTCTAACAAATAAAGGGGAAAAACTCATTGGAACAAGATTCCTCTCAAAAAGAGAGAACAAATACAATCAAGTGATGAAAGATGAATGAATTGATAATACTTCTCATGATTAAATCCATCACAAATACAATCAATCTCCCCTCCGTAGTAATAAAACAAGAGAGACCACACAACTCCCCCAAAATGAGATAATATACTACAAATAAACATTAGAAGCACTTAGTTGAAGTAAAACATGGAACCTTAATCCAAGAAACAAAGACAAGATGAATCTAATACATAAACACTAGAAACTCTTGATCAATAGACTATCTCTGGAATCATATTAGGAGAATAAAAATTGATGATGCCAAGGAACACTGTAAAAATCTCAATTGACACATTGGAATCTTTGATTGAAGTAGAAATTAATTAATAGATGATCTGGAACTAAAATAAAGTGCAAAGATAAAAATAACACATTCCCAAATGATAGGTTGTTCAATTAATTCTCCAAGACACCCATCAAACAATAACTAAAATAAAATGTTCTTGGGGCTAAAACTAGGAAAAATGCATTAATGGTTAGATTGAGCTCCTTAATATATTTTCAATGCTACAAGAAATAAAAAAAATTTAGATTGTGGAAAAAGTTACAAGTTCACAAAAAATAAAGATATAATTTTAAACAATAATAAATGACACCAAACAATAGAACCTATATACAAAAATTACTTGTTCCACTAGAAATTATACTGAACTAGCTTTTTGATAGTATCTCATTTTTAAAAATTGTCTTGATATGAAAAACTTATGATGTTTTTTCCCATAAGGTTATAATTATGAAAAATGCAAAACAATAGCACTAGGGGCCAACCTTAAGGACCCCATATGGTTGTGAGCTCAACTCTAACAAAAAAGGGCCCCTACTAATCCACCAATGATGAAGTGGCACACAAATGGTAGGATGGGAGACACAATGGTAGTGGGATCTCCATGCCTCTTAGGTAAGTAGCCCCTGACCCAAGGTATAGGACTGTGTGGGGTTGATGCAAAAGACCAAGAAGACAACATTGGACCAAACCATATGGAAATCGATTTCAAAACAAAATTTTAATTTATAAAAATATGATTCAAATGAAATTTTTACCACTTGACTAGAGACCAAGGTACTATCTATGAAAATATGAGAAAAAATGGTGAAGGATAAAAATAGGATTATCATAGGAAAAATTGAATACACCAAAAAAATGTAGAGAATATTTTGTCACATTGAGGAATAATTTCTCTACTGATTGGAGTCATACAATACATCCATTTATAGATGCATACAACCATATAGATTTGGAAAAGTAGTGAAAATAACCTTTAATTTCCAAGCATGATAATCACTAATTTTGATGTTTTGACATGCAATATTTAAGTTTTCAATCCTTTTATACACGATGATAGGGTCAAATTTGGTTCAAAGTTCTCTAAAAATTTAGCTACCTCTAGGCTTAGGAAACCTTCACCATGTGTCAAACTCTTGTATATCTAGCTCAATATGTTGGATTTTGATGAATAAAATGTTAACTATGACTTTCTTTATTTCTCTAGATTCAACTATGAAGTCCTTTAAACCCTAAAAAATATCTAACAATATATTTAATCATAGTTTTAGTTCCCAAATCTAGAAATAAGTCTATAGTGCTTGAGCTCTGATACCATGTAGAAATTGAATAGTGAACTCCCCACACCCATGGATGTGGGGATAACCTGGAAGAAAAAATAACCACCCACAAGAGAGAATATCATAATAGTAGGTTGCTTCATCATGGACTCTTATATGATTTATTGAATATGAAATATATAATGAGACGACTTTATTATAAAGAAAAGGTTGAGACATTTGATTAGACAATATCATGTCATGTATTTTAATCCTATGTTTTTTATTATGGTAAAAGAAGGTTTTGAAGGGGCCCCGAAACCCTTTACAAGTAGATTTTGGCAGGAATATGAAACCCAACAAAGATGAAATGTTGCTAAAGGGTGTACATTTTAAACCAGCAACCCGAAGACAATAAAGTACCAGCAACTAAAAAAGGTTAGTCACTAAAACCCTAGTTTCCCCGAAAATAGGCCTAAGCCTTACAACATTAATTTTGCTGGAGTATTAAAACTCCCCAAACAGAACACCAGGTTTTTGACTTGGAACCCAGAACCAACAAGACCATCATCAAAGAGAAACATTTCCCCAAAACCTACCTTTAACCATAATCAAAAACTCCCAACAACCAAGATGGGCCCTTTAAAACTATCAGCATCCATCTGCCTGCACCTACCAGCCACAAACAACAAACAACTCCGAAAAGATAAAAAGGGGGAAAACAACAGACTCCATCTTCCTCATCTTTGGTAACAAATTTGATTCCCATCAGTATGAAAGGAGAAACTCCAACCCTGATCATGCACCTCATCACAACCCACTCCACCTGCAAAACTAAAGGGCCAACCCCCCGCCAATTCCAGCTAGCCTTCATGTGGCAATAAGAGGGAGGAGACCACGCTCCACCACCACCAACGTCCTCCCAGCAGCCACAGACCACCTCAATAGGCTGACTTCACCTCAATAGAATCTTCCTCCTCAATAGGAAGAGGGGAAGAAGAAAACTAAAGTAAAGAGAGACTTTACCTCCAAGATGCCCCACGAAAAGCACCCACCTTAATAGGGGTATAATCCACCTCACTAGGAGTATAGCACATAGGGAAGAGGCAAAGAAGGGGGTCATCCCTGCAAGATAAAACTTCCAAAAATAGGGGATGAAAATCAGCAATCAAAACTGACCCAATGAAACTAGGAGAGATACAACCTTCCCAAATAGGGTCCCGCCAATCTGCAGACACAACATAGGTAGGCCGCAATCCAATTTTTTGACATTTTCTACACCAGGGCATCTATTCCACACCCAGACTACTCCCTCTACCATAGAGAGGGCAGCATGAACAAAGACAAAGAGGCATAGAGCATTGAGAAGGCATCTCACAGGCATAACCTTCTCCCCACCCAAACTGGTACATAGCATGAGATCCATCCAATGCCACAACCTCTGGTCTCATCTCTCCCTAAAAAAAAATGAGGATCTCTTAACCCCATAGCCATGGATACAGGAATCAGTCGCTTCCCCACCACTGGCGATGTTACCTTCATTCCATACTGCATCAGCAATAACTCCTGCATCATCAGTCTCCCCCTCCTCTGCTTTAGTCCAAGCATTGCAGCCACAACCGCTATCTCTGCAACTAATCAACTCCTTCCTTTGATAAGACCCCCCTAGACAAAGTAGATGTTGTCAGACATAGCAAACCAGGCATGAAGTGCATTCTACCCTCGGTCCTTGTCATTGTCTCCTCCCTCCTTGTCACTATCTTAATCCTATGTTAAGATGAAACTAAAGTGTCAAATATTAAATAAACTAGGTAACAAAAAGAAATTTTCAAAAAATAAGATAAGATCTTATGACAACTAACACCGTCTACAAAGATTCTCTAGGATTTAAATAAACTTAATTATGTGAGTAGGGCACGCTTATGAACTAGTTGGGTAAAATATCTTATTTTATTTATACCAAAAATAAAATAATAGAATACTATTAAAAAAAATAAAAGTGAAGGAACTTGAAGTTCCATGCAAATATAGAGAAATCAACTACAAAAACCAAATTCTTAGGCAAGGTCCTTTAAATAAGCTTTAAATGTGGGTAGCTATAATATATTCATATAGAGTGGTGACTAACATCCATTCACAGAAATGATAGATAACAATTTTAATAACCTATAATGATCATATGCATAACTTAACATCCTAATTCAATATTTCTACAATGTAGTAACAATATACACTCATCCGGCCTGTTAATGGGCCTTGTAGGGATAATCCTAAGTTGAAAAGAAAGAAGTTTTGTTGGAAACCACCAGAGGAAGGAAGGGTGAAAATCAACTTCGATGGTATTGCTCGGGGAAACCCGGGGATCTCTGGATGTAGATGTATTGAAAGAGGTTGTCAGGGCAATATTCTTGCCTTTATGGCCAAACGCTTGAAGGATGATACAAATAATGTGGTTGAATGTGCAGCGGCTAAAGAGGCTTTAGTCTTAGGAGCCAAATTGGGAATTCACAGAGTGAACCTTGAAGGAGACTCAGAAATAATAACCAATGGAATATCAAGAGGGAAATTGGTAGCGTGGCACCTTGACAAACATATACAACAGATTCGGGGCCTGTTACAAGAGTTCGAAGACTTCAAGGTATCCCATGTTTACCGAGAAGCGAACAAGGCGACCGATAAGCTGGCTAATATGAGGGCGAATGTAGATTTTGGGACTCAATTTGAAATACATGAAGACTTTAGGAGTCTTGAATTAGAATAGAAGAGGACGATAAACTTAATACTCCACTTAAAACATCAAACTGGAGGTACAAAGGAGAATTAATCTGCCATCATGTCCAATGGCACTCAAGTTTATATCATGTCTTAGCATGTGACAAAAATTGCAATCATCAATTGGTACCCAGGGAATGAATTTCTTCCAGATTGTTCGAAGAAGGTAAATTTATGCAGGGGAAGGAGAGCAATCTGCGTGGTTTTGAGTGCAGAGGAGAAAATGGAGGCCAACTTTGCGCTTGAGTCTGACATCCAAACGCAAGCGTACGAGGGAAAGATCACGCCAAGGAGATTGAAGAACATCTTCATGTTTGATTTTGTGGATTTCTTGGATGACATTCACCAGATGTTTGGGATGGAATATTTGGAATCCAACTGGAGGCGATGCTCCAAACTGGACGTGGCCTCACTCTTCGTAGCACTGGCACTATCTGTGGGAGAGACCAAGGAGGAGGTCCTCAGGGTAGTGGAGGCTTGTGTTGACCCACAATGGTTGCTGGGTTTGGAAGAAATTGTTGAAAGAGCGATGTTGGGGGAAGGACTAGAAATGGGGCTTGAGCCATGGAGGTGAATTGGAGGAGGGGACACATCGATTCAACCTCTGGTTTTCTGGTCTGCTTCAAACCCACAAGGGGTGCACATACCGCAGGCAGAGAAGGGCTGGAAGAAGATCATTTCATATCTGTAGGAGAACATTTTGGAGAAGAGTGAAGGAAGGAAGGGCTTCATGAAATCGACGCCATGAAAGAGTGTAACTGCACTGGGCCAGCCACTGCGACACTAGATATAAAGGAAGGCGCAGAAAATGGTGGGCACAAGCAGAATGGGAAGCTTGTGAGGTGCCAGCCCCTCTGGCATATCAAGATCAGTGCAGGATGACAACACCATTCCCAATTTCTCAAGGGAGGAGGCAGCATAATGATTTAAAGAATAGGCATGAAGGCTGGGGAAGCTGGTGTGTTTTATGATCATGAGTATGGTGGATGTTTTTTGTCTCTTTGGGTAGGGCGTTAATGCCTTTTTACTTTGTAAAATGACTATATCTATAGGTGTTTATGGGGGTATGGAAGTAATATGTTTTTAATATGGTATCCAACCATGAAAATTGGCTTTCTGATGTAATCCCTCTTTTATTATTAATAAAAAATAATGTTACCGATAAAAAAAAAACAATATACACTCATCGGCCAGTGAATGGGCCTTCTAGGATTAATCATTGTTCAACATCAAATGAGGTGGTGGTGTGGTTTCTCTAGAGTTGGGGTGGATCAACATTATCTTTGACGATGCCTCTAAAGGCAAACCAAGATTGTTGAGGGTTAGATGTGTTGCTCGAGATTCAGTTGGAAATATCCTTGCAATTGAAGCTGTTTGTTTGGGAAATGCTATGAACAATGACGCTTGTGTGCATAAATGTTGTCACACTTCTATGAATCATTCCATTCAAGGTTGCTCAAGAATGAGGCCTCAAATATCGATCCATATCTCTCTAGTCATGGATGTGTAAAAATGTAAAATGAAGGCCCTCACATAGACCTAGTTGTGTCTATTGCAAATACACCATGAAATGAGAGATTCGAATGCATGAAAATGAAATCTAATCTAAATGATAACAATGCATATTAGTCTATGAAAGGAAATATGAATGCAAATCTAA
>MU223830.1:1048684-1071762 GCA_018584345.1 Thuja plicata | reverse complement strand
ACACTAGTCGAGTACACCTTTTGTAGGACATGGCTATGGTTTGGGGGCATGTTTCTCTTATAGCCAGCAAAGTCATCAGATAACTGAACATCCTCATAGAGTTATTTTAGGGGTTAGTAAGAGGTAGTCTACTTATTGTGGTATAGATTATTATTCAGAAATTCGTGAATACAAGCATCTTTTTTTTTTTAATTATATCTTGAAATCGTCGCAATTGCGACGTCACACCCCAGAATTACGACGGGGTTGCTGTACTAGTGACGCCCGAAAACCGTCGTAGTTTCTTGGGTGTTTGTCGCAATGGCGATGTTAATCCAAGAATTATGACGGGCACACTGTACTGGTGACGCCTAAAAACCGTCGCAGTTCCTTGGTTTTTCGTCGCAATTGCGATGGATACCCATATAATTACGACGAATTTCCTGTATTGGCGACGCCCCAAATGCGGGGGTTGATAGGGCTACATAGCGACGGATTGGAGTCACAATTGCGATGAATATGTAAAGATGTCGCATTTTGCGACTAAAAAACAACGACGTCTATTCCTGTCGCAATTGCGACACATTGCTGTCGCAATATAGACACATAGCCATCGCAAATCGACCACAAATGTATTAGTGATGGGACATAATTGAAGCCTTAGACACATTCTTTATTGAATTTGTGCCAAGAAATTTGAATTCCAAGGTAGACTCCTTAGCAATATCTACCTCATTGCTCCTCCCTCACCCAGATTTCAAAGATAAGAAATATCAAATAGAAGTGGTGTATAGATTTTCTGTACCTGACAATGTAGAATATTGGCAAGTGTTTGAGGATGATAAGAATCTCCTTCTCTTTTTAGAGAGCGGTGGTGACTTTCATAAGAATGCTCCTGGTAGTCATAAAGGAGATTGTCATGACAATAAGAAGAAAGATAAGTCAGGTATCATCCAATTGCAAGGTAATATTATCCCTCCTCATTTGGTCACACTTGAAAAACTTTTCAATAGGCATGATACCTTTTTTAAAATGAAGAGGATTGAGAGGGGTCCTACCACTGATGAATATGAAGCAATAAACATTAGAAGTGAGAAATACCCTAAGATGATCAACATTGGGAAATGTGGTACTGAGGAAGAAAGGGAAGAGGCCAGAAAACTCTTCCTAAAATACCAGGATGTCTTCGCATGGAGTTATGAAGATTTAAAAAGCTTCATGGATGGAAAATTCAAACATCAAATTCATCTAAAGCCCGACATTGTTCCATTCAGGAAAAAACAAAGGAATTATAACCCCAAGGTTGTTGACGCAATATTCAGGGAAGTTGATAAAATGCTTAAGGCTAAGATCGTTATCCTATCCATAATTCTACATGGGTAGAAAATATAGGGCCTGTGAGAAAGAAAAACGGGGAAATAAGAATCTGCGTGGACTTTAGAAACCTTAATAAGTCTTCCTTGAAAGATAATTACATTCTTCCTGTTGACGGGGTTTTCTTGACCGAGTCCGCCAACAGTCATAAGTTGTCACCGGGTTCCAGAGATACCGGCCAACTCCTCTTGCAAAGGAAATCTGGGTAAAATAAATTCCCTGGGCCTTCAAGCACCTGGGTGTCAGGTCACGACTGTGCGGGGCTCGTTTGGGAGAAGTGACTATTTTTGAGGGGGATAGCTGGTTTCTTCAACTCAAAACCTCTGGAGATTCAATACAGTAAGGTTTCGCCTAGCATTCTACACTTAGCAAATAAAACGAAAAAGATCCTGCAGGGTTAGAAATATTTCATCTAACTATAGTCATGCTGAAATGTCTAGAACATCAATAATACTCTGATAGACTACACTAAATACTGAAGAAATGCATAACCATCAGCTATCATTTTATCAGTAGCGGGAATAAAGAGGTCGTTAATCTACTTTAACATATCAAAGTAGAAGACATAAAGAACATTAAAACATGAAATACCATTAACTCAGAAGCAGGAATGCCAACAACATCATTGCCAAGAATTCTTCCTCCTTTATTAATATTCCTTCCAGCAAGCACTGGTGCGTGATACAATGGCGGCTCCAGGGGAGCATCTAACTATTAAGAACAGAATAATGGAGCAACTTGAGAAAGAGAAATCACTTTGCTATTGCTATGGACAACAAAATCATCAATTTCGCCGACCCTTGGAAATGGGCTGATTTGGCTATTTATACAACTCCCTCCTAACCCTAACCCTATTTACATCAAGTTTTAATAAAATACAATATCCGGGGGCCGGTACTACCTGTGCCACCCTACAAAAGGCCTGGAGATGGAATAGGTCTGTCATGTCAGAAGGATAAGACAAGAATATACAGCGGAAGAATCGGCCTTGAGAAGAGAGCCAGAGAGGAGAAAGAAGAAAGTAGGTCCCTCAGGGCCTGAGGCTATATGCCTCATAAATGGGAAATGCGGTGCCCTATCTCCAATGTGCCAAGTGTACCTCTTAGCGGCACCTCGAGAAGACCACCCTGTCAGAAAACCAACTGCTAAGCTGACGCCCCTTGATGTGGCCAACTTCCTTCTGACAGCCTTTATTAACCGCTTCTGAAAATGACCGGTCAACCTCGGGGACCGGGACACAGATCACTTTGGAAGAATACAAAATTTTGGATCCGGGACTCTGGGATCCGGGAAGTTACGTCCCCAAAAAGAATAAAGAATACTTAATGTGAATTTTCTCCGGCCTCCGGAGAAAGCTCAAGGTTGCTTATTGTCGTTGAAGGCTTGGAGTAGGCGGGAAATGCCATCTTCATCTATATCCTTAAGGCTAGCCCTTCTGTGCTTGGCCACATCAACTTGTTCCCCCAGGTCCGGAACATTCTCTTTAAATTCATCCACCATTCTTGCCGCGTCATGACCCTTAAGTATCATGCTGGTTAATTTTTCCATCTGGGCCCCATCCATCCCCTCCGGGGATTGATACCGGGATTTCATTATTTCATCAAAACTCCCCAAAACTGAATCTTCGGGGGTGTATATATCTGTACTAAGGGGATCAGCCCCGGAAGCCTTTATTACAAAAGACTTGTATAAATTAGAAGAATATTTTACAACATTTACCTTTTCTTATAAGGACCCTACCAGTTGCTTGGTTACCTCCAATGTGAGGTCAAGTCTGGAGTGCTGGGTTCTTACAAAATCAAATGATTCCTCACCTAGAATTTCGGATTCAAAAATTATATCTTCTCCCAAGGTAAGGAGCTCTTTGAGCTCCACCTTCCATGCTTGGTAATTTTCGGCGTCACTCTCCCACTACTCAATAAGCGCTTCCGCCTGATGAATGACCTGTCGGGCCGTGTATAGATCTGGGTGGGTGGACGCTAGGAAACACCAGGTAGTCCCTATCTGTAGGGTGACCCACTCGTCCACTGCCTGAGATTTCTTTTTCATTACTCGTAGGGAGTCTATGTCACTCTGCGGTAGTTCCTCTGATGTGGAGGTCTCCGGAGGAGCGACGTTAATGGGTCAGGCCAGCTCAGTAAGCAATCCCATGAGGTTTACATTCTTCTCTTTTTCCACTTTGAGCCTCTGGGCCTCTTTCTCATATCGGGCCTCCACTGCCCTTGCTGCCTCCTTCAGCAAGTTTACCTCACCTTGCTTTCCCCTTTTGCCTAGGGATACCTCTGCAACATTGTAGTCTGCGAGGTCCGTGGTTGCTTCATTGGCGTCTGGGGGAGGTGTTTCCACGACGGCAACTGTTTCTCTGCCTGGCCTAGTTCGAAGAGTATGAACTTTCTGGGCTTTCTTTGCCTTTGGTGGGGCCTGAACTTGGGCCATCATTTCTGCCAGGGAGAGAGGAATCACCGGAGCAGATTGGGTTTTTCTTTTCCTGCTCTCTATCAGCCATTGGGGAGGTAGGGGTGGTCTTCTTGCCAGAATTTGTTCTCCTGATACTTCCCCAGCATTTTGCGGATGTTGCTCCTCAGTAATGTGGACTTCATCTGTCTCTCTCCCTGCCTCAACTTCTTCCGCAGCAGCATTTTCCTCAATCTCCATCTCCTCAGCCTGGTCCTGTATGTCAATCGCTGGGTCTGGACTCTGGTAGGCTTCCTCGGGGATTTCTCCTTTAAGTTGCTCCTCTTGTTATTCTTCTTCTTCTGTCGGGACCTCTTCCTAAGCTGGTACCTCTTTCAGTAGTAGGGGAGGTGTCGGGCCAAGATTTAGAGTTTGGGCCGCCGTGATCGCTTGCCCAAAGGTTGCCCCCAGGAGTGGTCCTTGGAACATGGCGACTAGGGTTACGGTTATTTCCAAAGGTCCAGTTCCCCCAGCGGATGCCGTTTGTTCACCTTGTTTCTGTTGGTCTACCCCCGGACCTTGTATCGCTTGAGCCCCGGAGGCAATCTCTGGCTCTGGCTCCTATTCTGCTTGCTGCTCCTGTTCTTTTTCTTGCTCCATATCTTGTTCTGCAGCCCCCTACTCTACCCCCGGGACTTCTGCCTCTACTTGTGTATCGTCCCCCTGTAGATTCCTGAAATCATCAGCCATGAATACATCAAATTCTTCTTCTGGAGGGGGACTGGCTGGGGCCTCTGTAGGCTCTATTTCCTTTCTCAGTTTTGGGGAACTGGAAGAAAGGATTTCAACTTGTTGGGGGCAGGACGCCTCCATCCCTGGGTCTGCCTTAGGCTTTTTGCTGAGTTTCTTCTTTCTCCGGGTAATCAAAGGAGGTCCTGCATCTCTTATTGCCGCCACCTTCGAGGGATCCACCCCCGTTGCCTTTACCATTAAGGCTGCTAATGACGGGGAGGAGGAGGGACGAAGCAGCCCGGCCATGAGTGGTGGGGTGGCCAGCCTCGTTATCAGTTGCTCCCTCATTTGCTGGGAGGCTGCCACCGATTGTTTTATTTTCTCGGTGATGGGGACTTCTTGCATGGAAGGGGTTGTAACTATTCTCTTTCCTTTGTCTACACACTGCGAAGAAGTCCCGGCCCCTGGGGTCAATCTTAGTACCAGTGGTGGAGTTAACTTTAGCGCTGGCTGGGCTGCTCAGTGGGTACTCCTGGGTCACACCTTCTTGAAGTAGGCGTGGCTTCTCTCGACCACCTCTCAAGTGAAGTCTTCAATAGTGGGCCCTTCCTGGGCGTCCCAATTTACTGGTGGAAGGGCCTTTTTATCGATCCCCTTTTCCTTGTACTGGGGATCGATAGTGGGGGCGGCATCTGAAAAGTCCGCTGGGAATTTGTGGAGCTTCAATTTATGCATCATACCGGCTGTCATTCTGATGAAGTGCCGGCTCCACACATCAACATCATCCTGGCAATCTGCCCAGAAGTCCTCCATGTGTATATGATGGGGCTCCAAAGCCCGGGGCATTGCTGCTGCAATTCTGCCATGCGGATCAAAATTTTTCCGCTCTAGATAAATTTTTTGTAGGTTGTAGCTTTTTAGTTCATTGTATGCCTCTTTTGCGGTGGCCAAACTGCAGGTGTAGTTCCCAAAGGTGATTGGGAACGAGACGTTGGGGACCTTTTTGAGGGCAAAGAAGGCATGCACCTCCATTATTTGCTGGCAGTATTCCAACAGCACGATCTTGTCCCCGCAATGCCTAGGCAACAAGTAGGGTTTTGTGGAGAAGCCGACGACCCTAATATATGTATGTTGTTGGAACTAAATATAGTAATTTCCATAACTATGGACTAGCTTCATCGCCTCAATAGACAGGCGGTATCCGGCATCCCGGGTGGGTGTGAGCAGATGGTAGTAAACGAACACATCATTTACCCGACAGAAACTGGGGAAGCTGGCCTCCCATTGAACCTGTGGGAGATTTTCCCACGATGCTTTTTGTCCCAGTCCAATCCCTAGTACGCCATCAGTGAGTAGGCCGTGAGAATGGGGCCTCTACTGCGCTAGGGCTCAGAAAACGTAGGAGGACATATAGAACTTCTTCTTCTGGTTCAATTTCCAGAACTAGGAGTCAACGTGGTTAGAAATTATTGTCGCCCAGTCAAAGTATCCTCCCTTGGTGCCGATGCCAAGGAGGAAATAGTACATCCATTTGGAAAACTCTTGGGTGGAGGGTTGCCCGAAGACCCGGGCCAATGCTATCATCCCCATCTGGACACTCTCTTTGAATTCAGAGCGGGGAATCTCTATCTTCATTCTCTTTGGGTCCTCTTTGGGACCTTGAGCCAATGGGTATTCATGTATACCCGGGCAGCATCCTCCAGTTGTGTGAACTGGGTCAAGGCATCGGTCCTTGTGACCACTGAGGCCTTCTCAAACTGTGGGATTCCCAGGCTCACCTGGAATGTGACTGGGTCGAGGGACACCAATGGAGTGGGGTACCTTGTAGGTTTCGCGGCCGCGAGCATAACAGCCCAGACAGAAGAGTTGTAGTGGTTCGCCAGTGTCAGGATAAGCTCCAGAGATTGCACAGAGCACGGGAAGCAAGCCGCCCGGAGGATTTCGGAGTTTCCAAAGTTGATTGCCAATTGATCTCCAGCCTGTCGCTGGATGTGCATTATTTTCACCAAGGCCTGCATCTTCGACCATGTTCCGACATTAGTGTCGGTTATCAGCTTTACCTTGGACTCAATCTTTGAGCCCACGATGACATTATCCTGTATAAATTTCATGGTGAGGGGCAGCTTTTCTAGGGCCTTCTCCATCTTGGACTTTACGATTTCCCTGGTCTCGGCTGTGGTTGGTAGCTCTGGACTTCCAGGTGGAGAAGACGCGGACACTTCAGACATGTTTGGAAGATGAACTCCGGGAACCTGCGAGACAAAGTGACCGTTATAATATATTTATCAAAATAATTATCCCAGGATCTGGAGATCTTACCACCGCGATGTTTTCTTTCCTAAAAAGTTATTTTCGTGCAAAGATAATCAAAAAGCAAAACATATCGTAAACTTAAGATATTATCAAACATTCAGGTCTGGGGAATTTTATCACACTTGGCAAAGACACAGGATGGAAGATGGTAGGAGACCCAAAATCTAGAGAAATGACCATTGGCGAAGACACGCAAAAAGCCAAGTCATCAAGCCCACGTGAGCGCCACGTGCGTAGGTATTAAATGCAAGTTATGGCGATGATGGCGGAACCAACTGTCTGAACGCGCGAAAAGGGAAAGCCACTTGGCTGGAATTAATTATGCGAATTAGAAATAAATGAGGTTCTAACAGACTTCATGGAGGAGAGAGAAACTGCCTGTTTGAAACTGGCTGAGAGCCGAGTTTCAAACAGGTGGTTTTCTGCCCCGAAGTGAGTTTGGAGGCAAAAAACCAGAAACAAAGGTGACTTGACCAGCTTATCGAGCCACCTGGAAGGATACTCATAGAGCTGAGGGATATATACAAAGAAACAAGGAGATATATAGAGGTTATATACAACTATACACATATATACACGAATATACAACGTGGAGCGATGCCCGCGGGAAAACCAGACGAGGCAAAAATTTATACACAACTATCTACCTATTTTACAGACAGACTACTTCTGCACAAAGGGTGGACAACCCTCTGGCAGAGCCGACCCACCAACGGGCTGCGGAGCCAGAAGACAACAAACCAGACAAGACAGAGAAACAAAACAAGATAAAAGACAGAGAAAAAAAACAAGACAAACAAAAACCAAACAAAATCGAGGAAAACCAGAGAGCAGAAGAAAGACAGAGAAGCGGAAAAGCAGAAATACCAACCTAAGAACGCAGAAGGTGGAGGAAAGGGAGGATTTACTGCACGAGCTCCGCAACAGCTTGAGTTGTCAAATGACCAGAACCACCACCACGAAGCACTCGTAATTGCCTAAGAACGACTGAAGGTGTTAAGCGCTAATTATCATAAACTCTTTGTAAATTCTCTGTTAATCATCTTGGAATCGCTCTCTAATTCGCTCTAAGTGCTTGAAGGTTTTAATCGTGGTAAAGGTGAAAGTGACAGATAAGTCCTATTTATACCCGCGGTAAAATGTAATCCTCCTCCTTCTGGCAATCTCCGGACAAGCAAAAAAAACTTCAGACTTCGGGCCCGGGGATTCCCAAAGATGATATCCCTAAGAACATCATGGCAAAGAATCCCAGAGTCCAGAATCCGGTTCCCACCGAAGGACAACCTCTGAGACCGTAGTCCCGGAGGCAAAAACCAAGCAAACAAAACAACAAACCGGGGAAGGAAACCCCGGAGAAAAAAAATAGAAGGGAAAGAAAGACAAGGCAAAGCCGCAAGAAGAAAGCAAACAAAAGAGAAGAAAAAAAGGGGGACCCAACATTTTTCACATAAAATGTAGGGACGGGGATGCAGGGCATAACAAATGGCGACTATCTGGGACAAATGCCTTTGCGCATTTGAGAACTATAGAATCTCTGGTTAGAAAAACTCGAATAAACCGCTCCTTGAAGCGTCTGACAGGAAAAAAGTAGCATATCTGAGAGAATCCAACCACGCGGGAATTAGTTCGTAGCCCTTCATCAGTGGTGTCGTGTGTGCTTTGGAAGGAAATCAAGCCGATGACCTCTAGGAGAAATAGAGAAGAGGCACTAATTACATCGAACCGGTCGTTAATTCGCTCGCTTCCCCCGAAGACCAAAGTTTTATCCCGCTTTTCCTCTTGTTATTTTATTTGTTTCTGGATGGGAAAGGTGGTACTTCTTTCACCATTAAGCTTAAGCTTAGATAATTTTAATGGTGGTACTTCTTTCACCTGTCCACCTATATTTAGATGTTTGACGAGAGGATAAAGCTCCAGACCCGGGAAGAATTCTTTAAAGTTTCAGACCTGGGTCAACCAATTAGTACAGCTGATCTACCCTCAGTCTGTCCGATTACTTGTTCCTTAAATTATTTGTTTTCACTGATTGCCAAACTTCCGGAGACAACACCCAATGGAGATTGCTCAAAATGTGCCATAACCCGTAAAACAACCTCGAAGACCGGGCTGACTCCACCATGCTAAAGATAGATTCTAAAGTTCACCATGCCGTAGACATTGTGCCGAAGGCCAAAGTTATGCGAAGCATTCCAATTCCTACAAGACAGAACAAAACACCAGGACCGAAAGGAAACTGAAAATGAAAACAAAAATGATAAAAGAGGACTATCTCGGAGGACAGCCGACAAGGCTATTTACAAGGCAGGGCACCTCGCAACGAGACACTCGGAAGAGATATTTACAAGCAGAAGGCTTTACATATAATACAACTTTGGACAAAATTACCCTACTCGAAGTAGTGTTTGAGAAACTGTCCATTAACAGGCAATGCGACAGGTTCCCCAGTCAGAGTGTTAAGGCGGTAAGTGTTTGCCCCGCATATTTCTGAGATGAGGTATGGTTCGAGCCAGAGCCGTTGGAACTTGGTATGCTTTCCTTTCTTCTCCCGTGCCTTGTCCCACAACAAGACCAGATCCAAGATCTAAAAATCCTTATATTGGGCTCTTCTACCAAACCATCTTTTCACCACAGCTTGATGACGTGCGAAATGTTCAAGAGCTGCGTCTCGCTGTTCTTCGATTCGTACCAGATTCAAGAGCTGAACCTCCACGATGTTGTCCCTGTTCTTAAATTCCTGCATAAACTATAAAACTGGGATCTGTAAGTTGACTGGGAATACAGGGCTCTGACCATAAACTAGATGGAACGGGGATGTTCCCAGGGCAGCCTTGACGCGAATGCGATCCGCCCAGAGGGCGAATTTCAACTTTTGATGCCAATCCTGTGGATTCTGTTCTAACAAATGTTTGATCACTTCAAGTAGATTTTTGTTTGTGGATTCAGCAACGCCATTTCCCTGGGGATAATAATTGCTAGAGAACTTCAAAATAATCCTTCGATTGTAGGTCCAGTCGAGTAACTGCGCTGAAGAAAACACCGGACCATTGTCACATACCAAAGCAAAGGGTATTCCAAACCTTGTGATGATGTTTTCTTCCAAGAACTTGATAACTACGTCTGCCATGTTATTTTTGCAAGATATAGCTTCAGACCATCGAGTGCAGTAATCAGTAGCAGTAAGGATGTATCAGTGGTTGGTAGACGAGTTGGGGTTGATTTCCCCGATGAAGTCAAATGCCCACTGGGCAAAGGGTCTAGCCTCGTAGACTGGTTGTAGAGGCATAGCTGGGTTACGTTCATGATGCGCTGCAGTTTGGTAAGTATGGCATTTCCTGACATGAGCGTAAACGTCCTTGAATATATAGGGCCAATAATATCCATCCCAAAGGATCTGATGGGCAGTGGCATCGGCTGAGCCATGCCCAGTTCCAAACTGTCTGTGGAATTCATCAATCACTCTTACAACCTGGTCTTTGTCGATGCACCGGAGGTACACTCCCTCATAGTTTTTGCAATAAAGCGTAGAGTTTTTGATCATGAAGTGGGCGCTTTTCATCCACAGGGCGCGACATTTGTGGGGAGGTAATCCCTCCAGGAATTTGTTGTTTAGTAGCAAGTATACTAAATCGGCGTACCACGGGTCTTGAGTGATTGATTCCACCGTGTAAGTTTGGCATTCTATGTGGGGAGTCTCTTCTGCCATCACTTGACTTAGTCCTTGACCTCGGACTATCTTCATGGGCTGCATTTCTAAGTCATATTCTTGGAGGATGGCCATCCATTTCCCCCGTCTCTCACCCAATTCAGTCTGCATCAACAAAGATTTGACGGCCTGGTCCAGAATAATAGCATGTACTTTGCTCTGGAGAATATAATGCTAGAATTTCTTCACGGCGTGAACTAGAGAAAAGGCCTATTTTTCTAGTGGTGAATACTGGACTTTGACATTCTTGAAGGGGGAGCTCATGAAAGCTATTGGTCATTCCTCCCCTTCAACCTTTTGGGTCAACACTACCGCAGCAGAATGCGGCGAAGCAAATGAGTAAATGTAAAACAGACGGGAATAGTCCGGACTAGCCAGGACAGGTGCCTCCGTTATTGTTTGTTTGATTTGGGCGAACGCCTGCTTTGCTTCAGGACTCCACTCGATCTTGGTATCCTTCTTCATCATCTCATTGAGTGGTTTAACTATTTCTATGAATCTCGTGATGAATCATCGCACGAAGTTGATTTTTCCGAAGAAGAATCGCCTTTCTTTCTTACTGCCAGGCATTTGTAAGTTCAGCAGCGCTTCGACTCTATCAGGGTCTATGGATATACTCTTCTCAAAGATGATATGCCTGAGCAAATTCCCCTCAGTGACCCCGAATATGCACTTCTTGGGGTTGAGGGATATTCCATACCGACGAGATCTCTCGCAGATCTTAACAAGGTGGGTGGGATGATCACGCCTGTCCTGGGAAAAGATGGTCAAATCATCCATGTAGATGATTATGCACCGATTCACAAGGCCCTCGAATGCAATGTCCATGGCCTTCTGAAATGTCACCCCTGCATTGATCAGAACAAAGGGCATTCTCCTATACGCAAACATTCCCCACTTGGTGGTAAACGCTATTTTCTCTCTGTCTTCATACTTGACCATGACCTGGTTGTATCCCGAATATCCATCTAAGAAAGACATCATCTGGGATCCATTTACTATCTGCAACACCTCCTCCAACGAAGGGAGGGGGTGATTATCTTTCTTAGATGCCTTGTTTAAGTTTCAGAAATTCACACAAAGGCGGATCTCATCATTTTTCTTCCTGACAGGGACCAGGTTGGAAACCCATGTAGTGTTCCAGATTGGGAAGATTATCCGAGCCGACAGTAATTTTTCTACCTCTTGGCGAATTAGAGGCTCTATCAGGGGGTTGACTGGTCTTTGCTTTTTCCAAAAGGGCTTAGCGTCAGCTTCAAGGGAATGGTATGGGTCATGATGGACGTATCGTATGTTTTTAAGTCTTCATAACCCCAGGCAATTACATCGATGTATTCTCAGAGAACCGTGAGAATCTTCTCCTTTTCCTCGGGGGAGCAGGAGGTACTGATGTGGATGATCCTCTCTTCACCGGGCTGGCCGATGTTAACCTTCTCAAACTTCCCTCCCGCAGGGGAGGATGACACCTTCTCACGGGCCCGAGTGTCTGAATCAAAGATTCATTCTAATGCAACCATCCCCTTTGGGATGGTGTTAGTGGGAAAGTCCATGATCCCATCGTCTTCATCACCCTGCCCGGTATCGTCATGGTCTCGTTCCTCCACTATCTGATCTTCAAAGACACCAACATTTTCCATGAAGGCTAGGATATGTTGGTCGTCTTCAAAAACCTGAAAGTGGGTGACATTATCTGGGATGGAGGGGGTGGGGACCATCTCAACTACAAATCTCCGGAGTCGCGAGCTGGCCATTGGTTCAAGTGTGCTGGCAGAAACAGCAAGGGCATTCGGGACATAGTTCCATCATCGAGGAATGAGGTCAATGCCAAAGGCATCAAAATCTTTGATAAGGCTCCAAGCCCGGTTGCAGTATGCGGCTAGCCTTTTGTCATGACATGTGTATTGACTCCGGACTTGTTTAACAATCAACTCTGAATCACCCAGAGCCCGGAGGTGGTTGATACCTTTTGTTAATGCAAATAAGAGTCCAAGGACCTAAGCCTCGTACTCCGTGACATTGTTTGTACAGTTAAACTGCAGCCTGTAGGACGCGAGGAAGGATTTCCCTCGCGGGTTGATTAATTCTACCCCGGCCCCACAGCCTTGTTTGGATCGGGACCCATCGAACTTAAGGGTCCATAAGTAGTTCGTGATTTGGGGCTGGGGTAGAGTAGCCTTCTTTGGATTATTGCTGGGAGACTTAGGGATTCCTCCCGAAACTGCCGGCGTGAGTATAGAATTTACCTCCGGAGGTGTTTGGTCTTGGGATTCCCGGGGAGATGGCACCGAAGGAGCACATCCCGTAAGAGTACTGGGTCATGGGGAATCAATTGTGTGTTGTTTATTCAGGAGGATATTGAGGTGCCAGTCAGCGATTGAGAGACATGGCTCGCACTCAAGTTCTGAATGTTTTTGGTAGTGCACTCGACACCAAGTGTTAGATAGGAGTGTGGCCAGGGTTGCTGTTGTGCCTTGAGAGCCAATTTTGACTCTCATATTTTCATCCAAGTCTTGGGCTCTCTGTAGCACGGCGGGGTCTTCTCCGGGGATGAAATCAAATGTTAAGATTTCAAAAGGCCGGTACACCCCCAGAGAAGTCTCAGAGAAAAATACCTCATTGACCCTCCCAACTTTGGTAAGGGCATGTTTCATCCGGGGTTCACTTTCGACCCGGATCTTATTAGATTCTCCTTCCCATGGAAGCCATAAGTGGGTGAAGTCGGTCGAAAAGTATCCGTTCAAGGACTTAGACCAATTCTGACTTAGTAACATCCCGTAGGTCTTTGGGATGTCCACCACTTGGATGTCAATGATACTGGCTATACTGGGGTCCTGGATAAGATGTATCCGGATGTTCTTCAATTCCCCCACCATTTTCACAGCAGTCTTATCCAACTGGATTACTGCACCATTAGATGGGGTGGGGTGGAACCTGAGCTTTTGGCAAATGGACAAAGGCATGATGTTACTTGAAGCTCCAGAGTCCACTAGGCAATTGTGTATATTCTTGCCGTGGATATTCAGGCCTAGTAGGAAGGGAGGATCCTCATTGTTTCCGCAGAAGACAACCACATTAGCATCTTCAAACAAGATAGTCTTGGGCGGGCGGCTGATGGCTTCCGGGTTCCCTAAAAGCTTCAGAAGAGACTTCTTATGCTCGGGACAGTTTAGCAAAACCTCCATCAAGGTCATGGAGGTAGTGGTCTTCTCTAACACCTTCGTAATATCAAATCTTCCCCCCAGGAATTGAGAATTCTCCTTAACGAGATCTTTTGCTTGGTTAGAGCTAGGACCTTTGGAGGGGCGGATCGGTTAGTCATATTATTTCGGGGAGGAGGAGTGTCTTTGGCAGGTGGTGTGGGCGTGTAATTCAATCCCTTGCTGACCTGACCCTGAGTATTGTATGGAGTCCATGAGTTAGTAAAGGCGTTGGCCTCGAAGGGCGGGATAGACTCATCAAAGAATCCCTGCAATTCAGATTCTTCTTCATCCTCCCTGGAAGTCCCAAAGAAGATGGTGTCACAGGTGAAGGCACTATGGGTTGTTTCTAGGATAGGAGGTTCTGGAGGGGTGGTATCATGCGACTACTGCCTGTCCAGCTGGGAGATCATGATGACTTTCTCCAAAGTGGCACAATTCACCTCATTGTGTGAACCCGTGTCATGTAGTCTACACCAATTAGTCATGGGCTGGAAGTCCATGACTGGTGTGAAATGCGATGGTCCAGCACCATTTTGGTTGGTGTTTTGGTTTGGAGGCGTGCCTCCGGTGTTCGCGTTACTGTTCCATTGCTGTTGATTGGGCCTAGACCCACTATTGAAGTTTCTTCCTCCGGCATTATTGTTTCATTGGCCGGAGAAAATATTTCCCCTCTGGGAATTTGAATTCTGGGGTGCATAGGACCCCGCCTTCAATTGGCCCATGTCCACGGTCAGGGTAGACAACATTCACCGGAGGGATTCGACCTCGGCGGTCAACTGAGTGTTAGCGTCACAATGTGACGACTTTTATTGTTGGCTTCCTAGGAAGGCAGCAGTGTTAGCTAGAATCGAGGGTGGCAATCCTCCAGTCACGGACGACTGGAAGAAAGGCACTCTAGACGGTTGTGTCTGAGTCTGTTGTGTCTGCTGCGATTGGTTCCAAGGGAAGAATTCTAGACCCGGCACCGCCTGGGTCTGCATCGGGTAAACGTATCATGCCTGTTGGTCTACTAGAGGTGGAGGAGGATTCATCACCATTACTGGGGCACCTATTGCCAGATTGGGGTTGTATCCCCCGGCATATGTATTTCCACCGGGGATCATGTTGAAAGACGTGCTCTGCCCAATCCCGCCTGGGGATTTGTTGAGACCACGGGACAGTTCTAGGGCTAGGTTGTAGACTTTTGCCAAGGTATCTCGGTCACACGCAGTGGTTGTTCTCCAAAGGAGAGTGGCAACGAAAGGGTCCATCGCATTGAGGTAGGTCTGTATGGTTACCTCTGGAAATGGAATGAAGGGGCCCGTGCACCGTTTCAGAGCACGCTGGAACCTATGGTTGAATGCTGCAAGAGGTTCATTGGGTTCCTTCCTGATGGAGATGAACTGGCTATGGGACCAGGCTGGGTCCACATGCACGCGAAAGGTAGCCAGAAAGGCGTCCTCCATGTCCTGCCAACTATTTATGGAATTAACAGGAAGGTTAAGGTACCAGTTCAACTCACCTTGCCCTAAAGACAAGGGAAACATCTGGGTCACAACATCCTCATGTTGGATCTGGTGTCAGTTCATGGCATCTTTGTATGCCTATAAGTGTTCTTCCGCGGTTCAGGAGCGTAAGTGCTCATATCGTGGGCAAATTTTCTCCGGGTGGGAGGGTAAGTCGTTGATTGCACCCGGAAAAGTTCCCATTGGGCACCCGGTGTTTCCAAAGTATGCAGCCATTGGAGGAACTATATGTTGGGTATTTTGGGCACTGGTTCCCAGAATTATCTGAGTTTGGGTATTCAGAGGTATGGTAGATCCCCGAACAATAGTGGCTGGTATGATTTTCGAGGTCCGTTTCTTTCGAGCAGGGGGCTCGAGTTCGATAAACATTTCGAGATTCGGGGCAGACCTAAGGACTCTTTCAAATTTTGCTGGGGAGAAAGATCCAATCCTGCTGAAGGCTTTCCTTTTATACCTATAACTCGGGGAACCCTCGGGAGGTGTAAAATCAGAATCTTGGGAAGGGGATGAGTTCATGCCCTCCTTCTAGCGCCAGTTTCTGTTGATGGGGTTTTCTTGATCGGGTCCGCCAACATTCATAAGTTGTCACTGGGTTCCAAAGATACCGGCCAACTCCACCTGCAAAAGTTATCCAGGTAAAATAAATTCCCTGAGCCTTCAAGCACCTGGTGTCGGGTCACGATGGTGCGGGGCTCATTTGGGAGAAGTGACTATTTTTGAGGGGGATAGCTGATTTCTTCAACTCAAAACCTCTGGAGATTCAATACAGTAAGGTTTCCCCTAGCATTCTACACTTAGCAAATAAAATGAAAAAGATCCTGCAGGGTTAGAAATATTTCATCTAACTATAGTCATGCTGAAATGTCCGTAACATCGATAATAATCTGATAGACTACACTAAATACCAAAGAAATGCATAACCATCAGCTATCATTTTATCAGTAGCGGGAATAAAGAGGTCGTTAATCTACTTTAACATATCAGAGTAGAAGACATAAAGAACATTAAAACATGAAATACCATTAACTCAGAAGCAGGAATGCCAACAACATCATTGCTGAGAATTCTTCCTCCTTTATTAATATTCCTTCCAGCAAGCACTGGTGCGTGATACAATGGCGGCTCTAGGGGAGCATCTAACTATTAAGAATAGAACAATGGAGCATTGAGCTCTACAACTTGAGAAAGAGAAATCACTTTGCTATTGCTATGGACAATAAAATCATCAATTTTGCCGACCCTTGGAAATGGGCCGATTTGGCTATTTATACAACTCCCTCCTAACCCTAACCCTATTTACATCAAGTTTTAATAAAATACAATATCCGGGGGCCAGTACTACCTACGCCACCCTACAAAAGACCTGGAGATGGAATAGGTCTGTCATGTCAGAAGGATAAGACAAGAATATACAGCGGAAGAATCGGCCTCGAGAAAAGAGCCAGAGAGGAGAAAGAAGAAAGTAGGTCCCCCGGGGACCGAGGCTATATACCTCATAAATGGAAAATGCGGTGCCTTGTCTCTAATATGCCAGGTGTACCTCTGAGTGACGCCTTGAGAAGACCACCCTATTAGAAAACCAACTGCCAAGCCGACGCCCCTTGATGTGGCCAAATACCTTCTGACAGCCTTTATTAACCACTTTTGAAAATGACCGGTCGGCCTCAGGGACCGGGACACAGATCACTTTGGAAGAATACAAAATTTTGGATCCGGGACTCCGGGATCTGGGAAGTTACGTCCCCAAAAAAATAAAGAATACTTAATGTGAATTTTCTTCGGCCTCCGGAGAAAGCTCAAGGTTGCTTATTATCGTTGAAGGCCTGGAGTAGGCGAGAAATGCCATCTTCATCTATATCCTTAAGGCTAGCCCTTCTGTGCTTCACCACTTCAACTTGTTCCCCCAGGTCTGGAACATTCTCTTTAAATTCATCTTCCATTCTTGCCGCGTCATGACCCTTAAGTATCATGCTGGTTAATTTCGCCATCTAGGCCCCATCCATCCCCTCCGGGGATTGATACCGGGATTTTATTATTTCATCAAAACTCCCCAAAACTGAATCTTCGGGGGTATATGTATCTGTACTAAGGGGATCAGCCCCAAAAGCCTTTATTATAAAAGACTTGTATAAATTAGAAGAATATTTTATAGCATTTACCTTTTCTTGAAAGGACCCTACCAGTTGCTTAGTTACCTCCAATGTGAGGTTAAGTCTGGAGTGCTGGGTTCTTACAAAATCAAATGATTCCTCACCCAAAATTCCAGATTCAGAAATTATATCTTCTCCCAAGGTAAGGAGCTCTTCGAGCTCCACCTTCCATGCTTGGTAATTTTTGGCGTCACTCTCCCACTGCTCAATAAGCACTTTCGCCTGATGAATGACCTGCCGGGCCGTGTATAGATCTGGGAGGGTGGACGCTAGGAAACGTCGGGTGTTCCCTATCTGCAAGGTGACCCACTTGTCCACTGCCTGGGATTTCTTATTCATTACTCGTAGGGAGTCTATGTCACTCTGCGGTAGTTTCTCTGATGTGGAGGTCTCCGGAGGAGCGACGTTAATGGGTCAGGCTAGCTCAATAAGCAATCCCATGAGGTTTGCATTCTTCTCTTTTTCCACTTTGAGCCTCTGGGCCTCTTTCTCATATCGGGCGTCCACTGCCCTTACTGCCTCCTTCAGCAAGTTTACCTCACCTTGCTTTCCCCTTTTGCCTAGGGATACCTCTGCAACATTGTAGTTTGCGGGGTCCGTGGTTGCTTCATCGACGTCTGGCGGAGGTGTTTCCACAATGACAACTGTTTCTCCGCCCGACCCAGTTCAAAGAGTGTGAACTATTCAGGATTTCTTTGCCTTTGGTGGGGCCTGAACTTGGGCCATCATTTCTGCTAGGGAGAGAGGAATCACCGGAGCGGATTGGGTTTTTCTTTTCCTACTCTCTATCAGCCATTGGGGAGGTAGGGGTGGTCTTCCAGCTAGAATTTGTTCTCCTAATACTTCCCCAGCATTTTGTGGTTGTTTCTCCTCGGCAATGTGGACTTCATCTGTCTCTCTCCCTGCCTCAACTTCTTCTGCATCAGCATTTTCCTCAATCTCCATCTCCTCAGCCTAGTCCTGTATGTCAATCACTGGGTCTGGACTCTGGTAGGCTTCCGCGGGGATTTCTCCTTTAAGCTGCTCCTCTTGTTGTTCTTCTTCTTTTGTCGGGACCTCTTCCTCAGTTGGTACCTCTTTTGGAAGTAGGGGAGGTGTCGGGCCAAGATTCAGAGTTTGGGCCGCCGTGATCACCTGCCCAAAGGTTGCCCCCAGGAGTGGTCCTTGGGACATGGTGGTTGGGGTTACGATTATTCCCGAAGGTCCAGTTCCCCCAGCGGATGCCGTTTGTTCACCTTGTTTCTGTTGGTCCACCCCCGGACCTTGTATCACTTGAGCCCTGGAGGCAATCTCCGACTTTGGCTCCTTTTCTTCCTGCTGCTCCTATTCCTGTTCTTGCTCCATATCTTGTTCTGAAGCCCCCTACTCTACCCCCGGGGCTTCTACCTCTGCTTGTGTATCGTCCCCCTGTAGATTCCCAAACTCATCGGCCGCAAATACATCAAATTCTTCTTCCGGAGGGGGACTAGCTGGGCCCTCTATAGGCTCTATTTCCTTTTCCGGTTCCGGGGAACTGGAAGAATGGATTTCAACTTGTTGGGGGCGGGAGGCCTCCATCCCTGGGTCTGCCTTAGGATTTTTGCTGAGTTTCTTCTTTCTCCAGGTAATCAAAGGAGGTCCCGCATCTCTTATTGCCACTGCCTCCGAGGGATCCACCCCCATTGCCTTTACCATTAAGGCTGCTAATGACATGGAGGAGGAGGGACGAAGCGACCCAGCCATGAGTGGTGGGGTGACCAGCCTCATTATCAGTTGCTCCCTCATTTGCTGGGAGGCTGCCACCGATTGTTTTATTTGCTCGGTGATGGGGACTTCTTGCGCAGAAGGGGTTGTAACTATTCTCTTTCCTTTGTCTGCACCTTGCGAAGAAGTCCCGGCCCCTGGGGTCAATCTTGGTACCAGTGGTGGAGTTAACTTTAGCGCCGGCTGGGCTGCTCGGTGGGTACTCTCAGGGCACACCTTCTTGAAGTAGGTGTGGCTTCTCTCGACCACCTCTCGAGTGAAGTCTTCAATAGTGGGCCCTTCCTGGGCGTCCTAATTTACTGGTGGAAGGGCCTTTTTATCAATCCCCTTTTCCTTGTACTGGGGATCGATAGTGGGGGCGACATCTGAAATGTCTGTCAGGAATTTATGGAGCTTCAATTTATGCATCATACCCGCTGTCATTCTGATGAAGTGCCGGCTCCGCACATCCACATCATCCTAAAAATCTGCCCAGAAGTCCTCCATGTGTATATGATGGGGCTCCGAAGTCCGGGGCATTGCTGCTGCAATTCTGTCGTGCGGATCAAAAAAATTTCGCGCTAGATAAAATTCCTGCAGGTTGTAGCTTTTTAGTTCATTGTCTGCCTCTTTTGCGGTGGCCAGACTGCAGGTGTAGTTCCCACAGGTGATTGGGAACGGGACGTTGGGGACCTTTTTGAGGGCAAAAAAGGCATGCACCTCCATTATTTTCTGGTAGTATTCCAACAGCACGATCTTGTCCCCGCAATGCCTGGGCAACAAGTAGGGTTTCCCAGAGAAGCTAGCGACCCTAATATATGTATGATGTTGGAACTGAATATAGTAATATCCATAACTATGGACTAGCTTCATCGCCTCAATAGACAGGCGGTATCCGGCATCCCGGGTGGGTGTGAACAGATGGTAGTAAACGAACGCATCATTTACCGGGCAGAAACTGGGGAAGCTGGCCTCCCATTGAACCTGTGGGAAATGGTCCCACAGTGCTTTTTGTCCCAGTCCAATCCCGAGTACGCCATCAGTGAGTAGGCCGTGAGAATGGGGCCTCTGCTGCGCTAGGGCCCAGAAAACGTAGGAGGACATCTAGAACTTCTTCTTCTGGTTCAATTTCCAGAACTGGGAGTCAACATGGTTAGAAATTATCATCGCCCAGTCGAAGCATCCTCCCTTGGTGCCGATTCTAAGGAGGAAATAGTACATCCATTTGGCAAACTCTTGGGCAGAGGGTTTCCTGAAGACCCAGGCCAATGCTATCATCCTCATTTGGATGCTCTCTTTGAATTCAGAGTGGGGAATCTATATCTTCATTCTCTTTGGGTCCCTCTTTGGGACCTTGAGCCAAAGGGTATTCATGTATACCTGGGCTTGCATGAACTAGGTCAAGGCATCGGTCCTTGTGACCACTGAGGCCTTCTCAAACTGTGGGATTCCCATGCTCGCCTGAAATGTGACTGGGTCGAGGGACACCAGTGGAGTGGGGTACCCTGTAGGTTTCACGGTCGTGAGCATAACAGCCCAGACATAAGAGTTGTAGTGGTTCGCCAGTGTTAGGATAAGCTCCAGAGATTGCACGGAGCACGGGAAGCAAGCCGCTCGGAGGATTCTGGAGTTCCCAAATTTGATTTCCAATTGATCTCCAGCCTGTCACTGGATGTGCATTATCTTCACCAAGGCCTGCATCTCTGACCATGTTCCGACATTAGTGTCGGTTATCAGCTTTACCTTGGACTCAATCTTTGAGCCAACAATGACATTATCCTGTATAAATTTCATGGTGAGGGGCAGCTTTTCCAAGGCCTTCTCCATCTTGGACTTTACGGCTGCCCTGGTCTCGGCTGCGGTTGGTAGCTCTGGACTTCCGGGTGGAGAAGACGCGGACGCTTCAGACATGTTTGGAAGATGAACTCTGGGAACCTGCGAGACAAAGCGACCGTCAGAATATATTCATCAAAATAATTATCCTGTGATCCAAAGATCTTACCACCGCGATGTTTGCTTTTCTAAAAAGTTAGTTTCATGCAAAGATAATCAAAAAGAAAAACATATCTTAAACTTAAGATGTTATCAAACATCTGGGTCCAGGGAATTTTATCACACTTGGCAAAGACACAGGATGGAAGATGGTAGGAGACCCAAAATCTGGAGAAATGACCGTTGGCAAAGACACGCAAAAAGCCAGTCATCGAGCCCATGTGAGCGCCACATGCGTAGGTATTAAATGCAAGTTATAGCGATGACGGCGGAACCAACTGTCCGAACGCACGAAAAGGGAAAGCCACTTGGTTGGAATTAGTTGTGCGCATGGGAAATAAATGAGGTTCTGACAGACTTCATGGAGGAGAGAGAAAACTACCTGTTTGAAACTAGCTGAGAGCCAAGTTTCAAACAGGTGGTTTTCTGCCCCGAAGTGAGTTCGGAGGCAAAAAACTAGAAACAAAGGTGACTCGACTAGCTTGTCGAGCCACCTGGAAGGATACTCATGGATTCGAGGGATATATACAAAGAAATGAGGAGATATATAGAGGTTATATACATCTATACACATATATACACGAATATACAACGCGGAGCGACGCCCACAGGAAAACTAGACAAGGCAAAAATGTATACACAACTATCTACCTATTTTACAGACAAACTACTTCTGCACAGAGGGCAGACAACCCTCTGGCAGAGCCGACCCACCAACGGGCGGCGGAACCAGAAGACAACAAACCAGACAAGACAGAGAAACAAAACAAGACAAAAGACAGAGAAACAAAATAAGACAAACAAAAACCAAACAAAACCGAGGAAAACCAAAGAGCGGAAGAAAGACAGAGAAGCGGAAAAGCGAAAACACCAACCTGAGAATGCAGAAGGTGGAGGAAAGGGAGGATTTACCGTGCGAGCTCCACAATAACTCAAGTTGTCAAACGGCCAGAACCACCACCATGAAGCACTCGTAATTGCCTGAGAATGACTGAAGGTGTTAAGTGTTGATTATCATAAACTCTCTGTAAATGCTTTGTTAATCGTCTTGGAATCGTTCTCTAAATCGCTCTAAGTGCTTGAAGGTTTTAATCACGGTAAAGGTGAAAGTGACAGATAAGTCCTATTTATACCCACGGTAAAAGGTAATCCTCCTCCTTCCGGAAATCTCCGGACAAGCAAAAAAAACTCTGGACTTCGGGCCCGGGGATTCCCAAAGATGATATCCCTAAGAACATCATGGCGAAGAATCCTGGAGTCTGGAATCTGGTTCCCACTGAAAGACAACCTCTGGGACCGGAGTCCCAGAGGCAAAAACCAAGCAAACAAAACAGCACGCCAGGGAAGGAAACCCCGGAGAAAGAAAACAGAAGGGAAAGAAAGACAAGGCAAAGCCGCAAGCAGAAAGCAAACAAAAGAGAAGAAAAAAAGGGGGACCCAACATTTTGCACACAAAATGTAGGGACGGGGATGTAGGGCATAACACTTCCCAACATGGATCACCTATTGCAGACTGTGGCTGGAGCTGAGATGATGTCCATGTTGGACGGCTTCTCGGGGTATAATCAGATAGAGGTGGAAAAAGAAGATCAACACAAGACAACCTTCACTACTCCATGGGGCACTTTCACTTATCATAGAATGCAATTTGGGTTGATCAATGTCGGGGCTACCTTTCAGAGAGGTATGGATCTTTCCTTTAGTGATATGAAAAATAAAATAATTGGTATGTGTTTGGATGATCTTATAGTGTTTTCTAGAAAAAGAGTAGATCACATTAAGGATTTGAGGAGAGTGTTGCAAAGGTGTAGAGAAGACATAATCTCTTTAAATCCCAAGAAGTCAGTCTTCTATGTGACTGAAGGGAAATTATTGTTAGAGTAATCTTTAGTTTTCTTATTAATTAAATCATGTTGATTTAATTAAGTTATTACTCTTTAGTGCTTAAGCTTTCTCTTAGGTGCATTAATAATTAATTCTTTTATTAATTATTAATGTGCAACCTAGCTTTTTT
>MU223830.1:1015372-1045985 GCA_018584345.1 Thuja plicata | reverse complement strand
AGGAATATCATTTGTCGCTTCAGGATCTCCTTTTGGATTCTACATCAGGCATCTACCATTGTGACAGGAGTTTCTTCATTCTGGGGGGACTTTGGTGTCTCATCCCTCTCTCATGGGGGGGCTAGTTCTACTTATAGTCTTGAGAGAGTCTCTTGAGCTATTTCTTTTCTGCATTCTTCTATCTCTTTTTGGAGAGGGGTTTTTCCCACTGGGTTTTCTTCTTTGCCTCCGGTTTACAAAGATTTCCTTGTATTGGGTACCTAATTAGGCCTTATTGCCGGGACCCATTTCCTGCTTTCATAGATGTGCTAGGTTAGCTTCCCCCCTGCACTTAGCTTAAGGGGGGGGGTGTTAGAGTAATCTTTAGTTTTCTTATTAATTAAATCATGTTGATTTAATTAATTAAGTTATTACTCTTTAGTGCTTAAGCTTTCTCTTAGGTGCATTAATAATTAATTCTTTTATTAATTATTTATGTGCAACCTAGCTTTTTCAGGCTTTAGGGTTTTGTTCACCTTTATAGGTTGAACCTTGTAATTCTTTTTTGATTAACTCGGATTATAATTTTGCTCTCACATTTTGAGTAACTTCTGAGTTCTTTTTCCTCTTTTTGTTTCTCTCCTGTAACAGGTTATTTACATGTAGGTATTCTTGGCGTTTTATGGATTTGTATCTCTCAAATCTTACAATTATTGGGACACATCATTTCTCAAGAAGGTATAAGAATCGATCCAGAAAGGGTTAGAGAAATCCAACAACTGAGCTTACCTGTAAATAAAACTGGAGTAAAATCATTTTTTGGTCAGGTAAATTTTCTCAGAAGGTTTGTCTCAGAATTTTTAGAAATTACTAAATGTATAGTGGATATGATGAAAGGGAATGTGAATTTTAAGTGGAATGGCCCTGGCAAACAAGCCTTCAAAAGTATTAAGAACGCCATAGCCAACGCCCCAGTTTTGTGCCACCCAAATTACAAGGAAGATTTCATAATTTACTATTACTCCTCTGAGCATACTTTTTTATCTATTCTCATGCAGGAAAATGAGGAAGGGATTCAAGATCCTATTGCCTTTATGAGCACACCTCCTAAAAATCATGAGTTGAAATACTCTCAGACTGAGAAACATGCTTTTGCAGTAGTAAAGGCTTTAAAGAATTTTAGATTCTACATTTTACACTCTTACTCCCTTGTATATGTGCCTGACATTGCAGTAAAAACTGTATTAACTCAACAAGATGTGGGATGTAATAATAGAGGAGCATGGGTGACTAAGACGCAGGAATATGACATAGAAATTAAACCCACCAAGTTGGTGAGAGGGAATGCACTATACAAAGAAATAGCGGAAAATCAAGTGGATGAAGATCCTGAAACAATACAATTGGTTTTGGCAGTAAGTATGCAAGACCCCTAGTTTGAAAATATTGTATATTTTCTGGTGTATGGTGAGTGCCCTGAAGGATTGAATCTAAAGCAAAGAAGAGATTTAAAGTTGAAAGCCTCTAAATATTTTTTTTGGGAGGATAGGTTGTGTATAAGAGGTTGATAGATGGTACTTTCCTCCGGTGTCTAGACAAACAACAACAGGAAAAACTGTTGAAGGTTTTCCATGACGAAGCTTGTGGGGGACACTTTTCTTCATTGGTTACTGCATTCAAGATATTGAGACAATGCTATTATTGGTCAAGAATGTTTAAGGATGCATATCATTGGGTAGAAAAATGTGAGAAGTGCAAAATGTTTACTGGAAAGCCACATCCAGCAGCTCTCCCCCTTAGATCAGTGATAATTGAAGGTCCCTTTCAATAGTGGGGGTCTTGATTTTATTGGCCCTATAAACCCAACATCTAGTGTGGGCCATACCTATATAATCACTACAACAGACTACTTCATGAAATAGGTGGAGGAAAAAGTAACTAAGAGAACTACCTCCGAAGTAGCATGTGAGTTTATTAAAGAAAACATCCCGGTAAGGTTTGGTGTACCAATCAAGCTAGTAATGGATAATGCCACATATTTCTCTTCTTGGGAAATTACTGAATTTTGTTTTAAGTATGGCATTATGATCAGTCACTCATCGACTATTTCCCACAAGAAAATGGTCAGGCTGAATCCAGCAACAAGAACTTGGTAAACATTATGAAGAAACTCATGGCAGATAATCAGAGAACCTGGCATAAGAAAATCCATGAAGCACTTTGGGAAGATAGGGTGTCCCCCAAAAGAGCTATTGGTGTTTCCCCCAAACTTGTCAATGGAATTGAAGCCAGTCTTCCATTGTCATTAGAATTGGAAACTTGAAAATTGAGGATAATAGTAAAAGATGGTATATATGAAGATGGTTTAGAAAAGAGAATCCTATACTTAAACAAGCTTGAAGAGGAAAGGGAGAAATGGTAGATCAAATCACACAACATCAAATGCGTGTAAAGAATTTGTTTGATAAAAAAAGTAGACCTTAGAAATTTATGGAAGGAGACATGGTGTTGTTGTGGGACAAACGCAGGGCACCTAAAGGTATGCATGGAAAATTTGAGACACTGTGGAAAGGGCCCTTAAAGATTCATCAAGTGTTTGAGAAGAATTATTTTAAGTTGACTTATCTAGATGGCGAGGCACTACCCCTAACATACAATGGTTAGGACTTGAATCTGTACCAGATTTGAATCTAAAATAGGTAACCCCTGTATTGTACAATAGTTATCTTTAGTTCCTATTTTTGTTTTCCTTAGTTAGGTTTCCTTTCCTTGTTTTGTTTTCATTTTTTGCCTTAGTTTTTTTGTGAGCCACCTTTTTATTGAGCTTTGCAAAACTAGAGACTTGAGTTCCTTGCTTGGACATGTGAATGTCCAAGTCCCCAGACAGAGCCAGTTGTTGCCCCATTTTTGTTCTACATATCTTTAGAGAAAAATATATGTTTAGTGCGTAGTGATGGTCTTGTAAACATTGTGCAAGTCTTGACTCTAAGTCTAGATTTTCCTTTAGGTTAGGAGACCTTTATCAGATTTTCCCAAATCGACTTCTCCTTTGTAAGCCAGGGTTTTTTTTATCTGAGATCATGTTATATTGTGTAGGTTAAGCTCCCAAATCTAATCAAGGTCACATTCAGGAGTTTTCTAACATTGATTTTATGTGATTTCAAAATCTTTAGCTTTTATACTTCATCTTGTCACATTGGCAGAAAATTGGTTTGGAGCTTCTCCTTGGCGGATAACCACCTGCAGAGTGTGTTTTCCGCAGATGACAATTTTAAAAGTCTCAGTGGTCAGTGGAAGTTGAAAATAGATAATTTGAGGCTAGAAAGACTATTGCACTCAAAACAAATCCCTACATGCTAGAGGAATGATCAAATGATAAAGAATCTAAGATCAAAGCTTATCAGCGGAAAAGCGGAAAATTGCTTCTCCACTACTCCAACAAGCGGGTTTTGACCCGCAGGATGCATTTTTTGCCATATTGTTATACGCAGGATTTCTGAAGAAAAATAAACTTGTGAGGTGACTTAAGGCATAAATAAAGTAGATAAAACCGTCACATATCATTTTAGCATTGTAACAAGCTAAAATTCCTCCTTGGCAGATTTCTAGGTAGGGAGTGCTCCAAAAGCATTTCTCCGCCCAAAGGGAAGCGGAAAAGTAATTATCTGCTACCTCCAAAAATTTACTGTTATACTTATCCAAAGTGAAAAGATGTTTCTTAACGGCCTGTAGAGGTAAGGTAATTAATTCAAATAAAGCCATTTTTCTTCATAACAAACTTTTTCATAAATGCTTAGGTTTTTTCACTCATGTTGTGTGGGAAGTCGGTCATTAACGGTAAAAAATTGGGAGTTATAAAATTAGTGAAGTGTTGCAAACAAGAATTACCATCTGTTTGTCAAATTGCCTGAATTGAAACCCCTGGCAATAGTTGTTCCTTGCTTTCATATTCCTGAGATAGATTCCTGGTTCCCAAATAAAATCAATCAAAGCATGACCACCAGATTCATGGGATTCGATGGGATGAATGGTATCACTTCCGAATGACACAAAATCATGGATACTTCTCTGAGGTTCTTTGACATGTAGAGCTTTCATAACAGGTTGAATGTAGAAAGAATACATCCCATTATAGAGAAACTGAAGGAGAGTGGATTAGTCGAAGCCATCTTTTTTCCTGTTGCAATTCAAGCTCTAGAGCTTGTTCGTGAATGCATAGCCCACTATAATCTAGATACCAAGAAAATTCTTTTTCCCGGTGACACGGTGCTACTCTTTATTGATCAAGACTCCATCTAGAACTCCCTTTGTATTCTAGAGCAAGCTGAATACTCAGAGATGACATACAGCCAGGCGGTCATTGAGTATGGAGCAAAGAAGATAGTATGGAAGAAGTAAATAATGAAAACATGGTTCCAAGAGTCGAGGAGTGCCAAGGGAAAGTTTCCTAAGACACTATATGGCGACTCTGTTGGGGAAAAAAATATTCATTAGACCAGAAGCAATATCATGAGGAAAGATGGTGCTTCCCTATGAAAATGTGATTCTTTTGTTTCAGCTAAACCTTGGATTCTAGGATGATCAAGAGGATATCATTTCCTCACTGAATACTTTTTTCTGGAGACATAGAAGAAATATTGAGCTTTATAGAAATGCTAGTCAAGTGCGTGAACAAGATGAAGTGAGAGAAGAAGCACTTGAACGAGTCATTCAAAGGAGGAATTTAAGAAGGGCGCAACACCAAGAAGAGTGCGAAGCTAGACTGCCAAATTAGTGGAATCCTAGAGTCTAAAAGATTTATTAGAAGTGTAAGGAAAGAAGGTGGTATAGATCCAGTCTTTGAGAGACTTGCAGAGATTGATTTTTCTCTACTTGAAGTACGTCGTCAAAAGAAAAAAAATACTAAGAGAAAAAGTAGGCCTTCTTCACCTCCCAAGCAATCATCCCTTTTGTCTACCACTTGTCAAGTGCTAACCTTGTACGGAGTAGTTGCTCCCCCTATTGTAAACCTAACACCTTATTTACCTCAGGCAGTTATGGTAGTCCCTTGGGCCACCGCATTAGGTCCTCTACAGTTAGTAGCATATAACCCACTTCCCTCAGGGTTAAGTAAGAATTTTCCCAAATTCTCCGGAGATGGGAAAGTATCTACAGATGAACACATTGCTGCTTTCTTTGCAGTCATTAATATAGTAGCATTACGAGAGGAGGATATTGCAATCAGATTATTTGTTGAGACACAAATTTTAAAAGTGATATATCCACTCACAATGGCTACAATCTTATCATATAAATGAGAAGTAGACAAAAAATCATGCACTTTCAAAAAAATGGCACCTGAAAATGTGTTTGGTTGAGCCTGAATGGAGTCTTGGAAGTTGCAAAAATCTGGATTTGATAGAAATAGTCATGAAAATCAATAATTTTTGGTAAATATATACACCCTAATCAGAATATAATACCACCACTAGATAGTTCACGATTTTATACCCTAAATAAAAAAAAATATTTCTAAAAAAAAGGAGTTAAAACGAGCAAGTTACAAGCCTTCAAAGTTGGACTGCAAAATCAAAAAGGTCAATGATGAAGGGGGATAAATTTCAAACCCTGGTGACATCAACCAAATATGTGATTAAATTTTACATTCATATGGTCATCATGGGAAATACAACTTGCGCAGAAAATGACATCTAGACGACTATCAAATTTAAGATAGTGATAAGTGATGTGTCAAATGTTGACTGGGAAAAATTGTTAATGTGGCTCTGATAGTATGATGATGAGTCGATGATGTGGTAGGATATATCACTATGAAAATATGGAAAAATGATTACATGTCGATTGGACATGTGTCATGTTGTGATTTTGTGGTGTCGTTGATGTATTCATTGAAATGGTGAACTGTGTGTCTTGCTTTATCGCCGAACATGTGGATGTGTCCTCCTATGCCATGTTGTGATAGACCTGAAATGAATCATGTTTAGGGCATCTTGGGGCTATTGCAATAGTCCCAAATTCAGTGGGAGGGGAAAATTTTACTTGTTTTATATCAAAATGCATGGTGGTAAATCAAAGTGCAAAGAGTGGTGATTGATGATGTCGTCTGTGAATGGTGTGGCGATAACTTCTTAAGATCTCTGACAAAGAGTACCACAACTGGTGGTTGGTTAGTCTTATCACTGAAAGAGATTATTATACTCTCTGCAAATGTATAATGTACTATCTATGTCCTATGTGGCCTGTAAAAATTGAAAAATAACAAGGGAATGGGGGCACCCCCAAAACATTTTTTTCAGAACAAATATTCAAAAAAAAATTGTACATGCAACTGTTAAAATAAAAAATAATAATAATAATTTTTTATTATTTGATCATACTATGTTGGACATGTGGGGTCGTACGACCTACCCGGGCAAAAAAGTTTTGCCACAGATTTTAATTTTGACTAAAATAGGTAGATCTATATTTAAAATTCACCAAAATAAGCTCTCAGACGCAATGGTGAGGTTAGATTTGACCCAAAATGCTCCCACAAAATGCTAGTCCTTAGATCTGCAATATTGACCTCCAAAGCATGCACCAAGAACTCTCTAAAATAGGCTAGTCAAGGACACTCAAATGGCTTTGATACCATGTTAGAGTTCTAGGTGACTCTACAACACCCCCAAGATCAAGTTAAAGGCTAAGATAACTTTCACAAGAGAATGGTAAGATAATTGCAACAAGATACAAGAATGATAATATTGCTAATAGACATAATCAACTAAATTACAATACCATAACTGATGGCTTGAATGATTCAACTATAATTCAATCATTTACAATGTAGACATGTTTACTTATATTGGCAAGGAAATAAGAGACTATGACAAGGAGGAGATAAGTTATCACCCACATAAGGTGGAGTTACATGTCCACCAAAGGTGGATCATCCAAATATGTGCAACATGTGGAGGATGATAATGTGATAAGTGCACTAAAGGTGGATACAACACATAAAGTGGAATATGATAACTACTATCACCACCTGAAATGGAATTTATCCTATGCCATGTGCAAATAAAGGTGCAAACTCCTAGGTGTCTCAAATGCAAACTACTATGCATGCATTATCTTGGGGTAATATTAAGTAAAGGATAATTAGGTGAATATTTAATTACTCCAACAAAGGGAATATTGAGGTTTGTTCATATCTAGATTCTTGTCTTTCTTTCCTTCAGTCATTTTGATCTTGGATGGCTTTGCAGCTAAATCCAACATGGTATTAGGGCCAGGTTGTTAGTTGTGGGTAAGCATTCTTGTAGGGAACTAGAGTCATTTATTTCTTGAAATAATAGTATGATATTCTCTTGCATCTAATGATATTTCAAAGAATCAGAAACTCTTGAAAGAAATATAGTCTAGGGGTTCCTATCTCTTTCTTTTTAGTGTAGGTATTTTGGGAGCTTCCTTGAAGAAATTTGATCTCACCATTGAGTTCAAAGCTACCAAGAAATTCAAAATTACCTTTTAGTTCATCCATATTAGTCATCAAAAGTAAATTTGGTTAAGGTTTGAAGTAGAGCTTTTATCAATAGATCGGGAGGGTAGCTGATTTTTCAGAGCATCTTCAGGCGAAATGAATAACACCATTGCATCCAAAGGCCCCAAAACCATAAAATCTACTCTCAATTCATCAATTTTAATGAAAGTGAAATCCGAGGCAAAACATTAGTAGGTAGACCATTCAACCACCCTACAAAAATACAATACGACAAAAATATTTTGAAATAAAAGTATTTATTAATATGCCTTTAAAAGATATAGTCTTCCAAAGTTTTTCTCGGAGACAAGTTTTTATTACAAAATTTTATTTGCTTTTGAAAAGAAAAAAATATAAAAATAAAAAGTTTAAATTAAAAATTAAAATACAAATAGGGTATCGACAAGGTATGTAAGGCCTTCTTGACACACATGGTTCTAGGATACCCATAGCCTTTAAGGCTCGGTCTTTATGCCCCATGGTCAGGCCCCATTAGGTACCATACTAGCACCCCCATTCGAGCCCTTGAAACACTAGACATTGAACTCAATGCATCTTGTATATGTATGTTAACTCAGTTGGGACCCTGTTTCTCATATAAGCTTGTGGTCTTAGTGTGGTAGGCATTGGGCTTATGTAATGCTCTACCTAGAAATCCTTGGAAACAAGGATAAAACCAATACTAAGGTAACAATTTTTTTTTAAAGGGAATACATAACACATATCATAGCTCAAAGCGGAAGACTAACACAACACCAAGAACTCCCAAGCACAAACCAACACCAATAAACATTACTGACTACATGATTAACATACCAGGTTCATCCAGTTACTATGTTATGACACAATGATTCATTTTAAACCCAATGTACAATTCCTACTATGATTAATTCATACAAGTCCATTTACCAGATTAAACTCAAAGATAACTACAGATAACATGCACTTATGCAAAAATGTTTGATACGCAATCTGTTCTAGTTGAGGAAGGTGTAACGCTAAAAATGGTATCTAGAAATCCAACTTTCATCTTCTGAATGAAGACTAAAATGCCCTCTGGTCTCTATATGAGTAACACCAGAGGAATGTCATATGAGTATGTACAGCTTCCCATACGAGTATGCATGGGTTGCCATATGAGTACCCGCAATAGTTGATACGAGTGTGCAAGAAATCATACAAGACCATATATGGTCCCATATGAAAAACTACACAAACTCGTACGAGAGCCTATAGCTACTCGTACGAGATGCTGCCTCTCCGACTTATGACAAAAAGTTAAGGAATTTAAAGCTTAAATAATGAATTTATCTCCACGCCGAGGAGTAGTAAAAGCGAACAAATCGAGGAGGTAAATACTAGATTCCCCAAAAGCACAAATACTTCAACATGAAAGAAACTAAGCATCTAAAACATGTATCTCAGTTATATTTAAACATAAGTACAAGAACTGCAACAAATCACTAAAAGTAACATGAAGAACAAGTGAGCAACATGCTCCAATTCTGCAACTAGAAGATCGTCTCTATACACCAATCCCTAGCAGTGGTATAGGTGATAAATGCCACCCAACCATGTGGTACCCATAGGTCCACCCCGTCACACTCAATGGAAATAATGACCCGACCAAAATCACATAAAACACAACCAAGCAAGAGGCTACACACATGCCAATCAATGCATGACTCAAGGTACACAATGAAAATGAATGCAATGCAGTATTCTAGATCACTACTCAGAACATGCAAAGGATACTATGTAGGGACTCTAGTGGAGTTTCATCGCTTGGTTTGTACTATCCCAAGTGGTATTTGGCACGACAACTCAACTCCCTTGGGAGGCCTCATACCGTGTCCTCATACTAGCTCGTGCACGAGACTGGCTTCTGTCAGACACCGTACCCTCACCCTTGGTACTCCAAAGTGGCATATGGTATGGTAATTATACTCCATCAGAAGGTGAAATAACATATAGGTAAACTCTTATCTTTTATTAAGTTTTATTACCCATGTGTTTGTTTGGTTATCACTTTATTAAACTTCTACGCGTTACCTTGTTGGCCACTTTCGAGCCAGGATAACCATGAGAAGCCACTCCCCACGTCTACCCATACATACCCTTTCTTGTCATACAATGAGTTCCAAAAGGAAATACAATTCCCAACCCAACCCCCAATGATCAACTGCTCAATTGGCCTATATCCAGAAGTCCAGATCTCGCAAGATCCAACATAGCATGCTCACATGCACGTGGTGGACACAACCAACACCACATAACCAACATATATAATGAAATACAATGGATTAGATTCAGGGAATGAAACAAGGTAAAATAAAAAAACCTCACTCGGGAAACACATCCGATTGGAAACAACAAGAGAAAACAAGGAAACAGACAAAATCGGCCAAAGGGCCAAAACCACCAAAACGCACCAACGGAGCTTTTTTGGATTGGGGTATGAAAATAATAGGAATGTCCTCTATCCATTCCAACTCCAAAATCCAACTTCATGTATAAAATTCTACCAAAACCATAGCTCAAAATATGTCAACAAGGCAAAAACCAAGAACTGGGTGACACGCAAAATGAGGCAATGCCAAAAATACCCAAAACTCAAACTACTCAAAATTTGACAAAATAAAAAACCCATTTCTAAAACATGCCCAAACTACCAAAAATCCAATAAAATATAATTTCCAGGCACACACACAAAATCCAATAGCATAACTAGGTAAAATTTCAATTCCAAAAGTGATGAATCACAAAAATGCTCATGCCTGCCCAACCGGGTCATGGAAATGCATAAAAATTGAGGGGAACATTATTTCTCAACCCCCAAACAATTTACTATCAAAAGAATGAACATAAACAAAGAAAAATAAAGAAATTAAGGAAGCCCTACCTTACACGGTTGGTAAAATCCAACAAAGGGAAGAAAATTGCAAAGAGACCGCAAAAATGGAAATGGCTCCACAGGAAGGAAAGGAATCATGACACAAATCTGAAGATCCACTACCCATAAAGATTTGATGAGTAGATCAAACACAACAAGCACAAATCAAAATTTCTCCAAGAGGTTTTGGAGCAAAACTTCCAATTTTCAAAAAAAGTGAGAAGTGAGTTAGAAAACTCCCTTTTTGCCCCATATAAGTGTATGCAACCTAAAATGGTCGCCTAGACTATGGGCTCCCATTCTTCAATTTATCAAATGACAGAATCAATTTATCAAATTCTTGAATCAATGCTTTGCAACATTTTCAATTCAAATCAATTTCATTGATCAAATCGTAATTAATTCAATTATTTCAATATTTCCTAAGGCTTGATCATTTTATCCATAATCTTATTTAATTAAAAGAAAACATCCCTTTTTATTAAATAAAACAATCTTATTTAATTAGAATTTCTCTTTTAATTAAATAATCTTATCTTATTTAATTAAAATCTCTCTTTTAATTAAATAATCTTATCTTATTTAATTTAAATCTCTCTTTTAATTAAATAAAATAATCTTATTTAATTAAAAGAAAATCCCTCTTTTAATTAAAAAAATAAAATCCCCACTTAAATCCCTCTTTGTGATAAAAAAGGAAATAAATCAAATAAAAAATAAATAAACTCCTTTTTCTTCACACATATTCCTAAGTGGTGGGCTTTTCCCTCTTACTTGCCTTTTAGGGATTTATCCCACATTGCTTTTGAGGATGCTTTCCTCTCCACACTTTCCTTTATAAGGAGCCTTCTTCTTCTCATTTTGAGAGATAGATTTTTTATGTTATTGTTATACTGCAGGTTTGGAGAGCAATTTTGGAGGAGAGTTTGAGCATTTGAGCTTGAACCATGCAACTTCTCTTCTTCTTGTCTTCTTCTCTCATGCATCCATGACAATCCATTTAGATTAGATTCATATTAGTTTAGATTCATATTTCCTTTCATAGATTAAGCTTGCACATTTCCTTTCATAGATTAATCTTGCATATTTTCCTTTCATAGATTAATTTACTTCCATGCAACTGTTATCATATAGAATAGTTTTCATTCTTATTTTCAATGCATATTTGATGATCATGGAGACTAGCATTCTTGCTCTTCCTCTTTGAATCTCTCATTTCATGGTGTACTTGAATGGGCATAACTAGGTCTAAACTAAGGGCCTTCGTTACAAACCCTTGCACTCCATGAATAGGGAGCTATGAGTCGCCATTTGAGACCTCATTCTTGAGCAATCTTGAATATAATAACTCATAGAAGTGTGTCAACTTTTTAGCACACATTTTGGCACCCACCGTAGGACAAAAAATTAATTTCGGCCTCATTTCATATTTCTTTTAATTAATCTATTTTTCGTCTGTACGACTCTGCAGTTCAGTTTTGCGTGAAATTTTTCACTCACCCGCGCGAAGGTTTGCAATACTTCACGCGATTCGGGGTATTTCATCGCGCGACTGCTGGTATATCCTCACGCGGACTTTGGCATCAGAGGCAACTTTTTATTTTCTATTTTTATTTTAGTTGTCTGCAGACTCGCGTGAAATTTTTAGTTCCTCGTGGGTCTTTTGGCATTTCTTTGCGCGACCTGTATAGAATCTTCGCGTGGCCTGCGGAGAATCTTTGTGTAGAATCTTTTGACAGTTCTTCGTGCGGCCCGCAGGGAATCTTTGCACGGGCTGTAGAGAATCTTCGTGTAGACTTTGACAACAAAGAGTTTAAAATTTCCAGATTTATCATTTTGTTTTCTAACCACTAATGTTTTATGTTTGTTGTTGACTATATTTTCTTGATTTTTATTTATGAAACAGCTTAACATGTGGTTTGTAGGACATTGAAAAGAAGACTCAAATAAGGACTACTAATGAAACGTCTTGTAGTTTGCCTTGATTGATAGCATGCTAAACTTTATGACTTGCATTTCTTTTTGTTTTATTAAAATAGGAACGCACATGCAAGACTTCTAAAATGAACTTCTATTTGGTATTTTTAGGAATGACAATGATGTCAGGAAACTATGCTCTCGCCCTTTTGGGATGATAAAAAATCCAGAAGCATTGTTGTCATTTTATTATGTGTTTGAAGTGTCTTTTAGATTGTAATCCTAAGAATTATATGAACGTATCCTCTCCCCTCGCCTTTGTGGATCTTGGGTGTAAGAGAAACTCATATAATTATTTTAGCGTGGCTACCTCCCAAGTGCTTTAATAGAGCCAGTGAGAGTGGATTTCCTAACTGGTAATAGGCTAAAGCCAAGGCCTTCCAAACCAGTATATAAAAATGTCATTGTGATTAATCTCATAGTGAATAGGTGTTGATTATGTTATACTAGGAAGAAGATCTCCCTTAGTACCCTTGTGGTGCGTTGAAACCTACAGAACGTAACTACTGTAGGCTGGGAGGCCTCCATAATGGAGATAATATGCCACAAGCATAACCACCTGAATGGATACCTTGACTATAAACTTTGTTTTAGTGACCAAAAACCCTCTATCTGTTGGCGCGAAAGGTCAGAGATCGACTAAGACGTCCCACATTTTCACGGCTCTTAGTAGAGACAACAGTCTCTTGGGATTCAAAGCTTGGTGTGCCTGAGAAGTGAGTGCACTGTAAGGAGGAGCCCGTGCCTCTAAGCTTCTAAGTTGTTTGCTATGAGTAAGCGTGGCTGAAATTTGATTCAAGTGGGAATTCAACAGAAATTTCCCTGGCTTACCTAGGTTGTGGTGTGACTGTTCTTTTTACAACAAATAATATGTTTGATGTGTCTTGTGTGAGTGAAGCATCAAAACATACACCAAATATCAAAGCAAACATCAAAATGATAAACACATTTGCATTCTTAAATGTCAAGCTGTCAACTTTTTCAATTTGCTATCCTGACATTTCCAGTCTTCCTCAGTTAATCCAGGTCAGATTAGGTCACTTACCCCACTATTAGAAGCTTGTTTCCACTTTTGATTCTTGCATTTTGACCTCTTGAACTAGTGATCTTTGGTTTCACAAGTGACCTTGTTCGGAGTTCGTGAGCTAGAAATCATCCTTGTTGAGAAGATAAACCTTTTGATCCATTGATAACACAGTTGGAGAGTTTTAGTAATCTCTTGTCCATCCACTTCCATACAAATTCAAAGTCAATTAATATAACTTGGGTAAATAATGCTCCTGATCCATATGTGTTAGGGTATTCACCCGTTCAGTGGACACCTCTGTGGCGGTGTTGGTTTACACCCCTTGCAAAATTCTATCTTATCATCTCTCATTTGGACAATTGAATGTCTTTACTATCCTAGTTTGGTACCAATGTTTCTTAGGATCATCCTATCACCTAGTACCTTTTCTTTCATGCCAGTTACAACAAGATATCAAGTAGATCAAGGAAAGTGACCTCAAGTAGTCTTTAACCAATTACCCTTAGTTCAAAATTGCAAAAAATGTAAGGGAAAAGAACCTGTATTTGATCACTCACCTAGGAACAACTAAGAAGTTTGGTTTTATTCCAAGAGTCACCTTAGTGAGTTGGGTACACCCTTAGCATATTCTTGCTCAGATATGGATATGAGTTACACAATGACTCGATGAGAGAGGGAAGACATGGATAAATGCCTTGATGACATATTTGCAAAACATAGAGATACCATTTCGTTTGGCGGTTCCTCTCGTGACAGTCGACCAGTATCACTCCTTATGTCAACTAGATATCTGGATGCACACCAAAGAGCTAAGAGAGGTGAGAGGAAAGCCTATCAAGATGAGAAATCACAACATGAAAACCAAGATGATGAACCTTATGACACTCGCGTAAATACAACATACACCAATAATTTTTTTAGACATTCAAGACCAAGTTCACCGCTCAAAACATCTTCAAGATACATGAGTGAAAGACTTAAGAGAATTGAGCATGAAAAGAAAGCCTTCCTAGATGAACAAGCTGAAAAGGAAGAACAATTTAGACTCCTAGAGTTGGAGAGACTAACCTTGTTGGAGATAGAAAATAAATCCTTCCAGGAGGAGAAAGATAGGCTCTTAGCTCAACAAATTAATGATCAATTCAACAACATGCATTTTGGTGGTGGAAACAACTCTCCTCCATCCACCCCTCCTAAGAATCCACGAAGTGGAAGACATTCAAGAACACCTTCACAATCTCCTAGCCCTAGAGGAATAAGGGCTTCAAGACATGATCATTATAGGAGATGAACACCTCTTAGGAACTCAAGACAACCTTCACAACATGCTCACCATGGTTCACAATATGGGGTTAGTAGCTCGAGTTTTGACCTCAGCTCTGAAGACTTCATCAAAAGGCAACAAGAACCACTCTTCCCGCAGTATGTGGAGAGATATTTAGAGAAAAATGAAGACAAGTTCCTAGAGAGTTTAATCAACAAGGATGCTAGAGTCCCCTACAACTTTGATGTGGACAAGAAGATTAAGAAGCAAGGTCCATCTCAAGAAGAGGAAATCAAACAATTTAAGAGTATGATGGAAAAGATGTTAGCACCCAAGAATTCATTCTCACTTGATTCAATTTTTCCTAATCCTTTTAACAAAAGTGTTAACATGAAAGACTTCCCTAGAAAGGTTGAGATCCCTCAATATGACAAGTATGATGGGAATGGAGATCCACATGATCACGTGCGCCAATTTTATACCACAAGTTTTGAGTTCCATCAAGATGACTCGTACCTCATGAGATTGTTCCCAAGGAGTCTTAAGGGTCAAGCGATGGAATGGTTCACTAACATAACTCCCCCCATTAAGACTTTCAAAGAGCTTGTCCACAGATTTGTTCAACACTTTGCATACAACCTTTCAAGATCTATCACCATGTTGGACTTATGCAACTTAAAGCAAAATCAAGGGGAATCCTTTGTCACTTTCTTGCAAAGGTGGAGACGAAAATGCTCTCGCTACTCTAGAACCATCCCTGAAAATGAGAAGATTGGCATCTTTGTTAACAACTTGGTTCCCAAAATGCGATATGAAGTTAGGAAGATGGTTTTTTATTCCTTTGACACCATGGTTGAAACCACATGTAGGATTGAGGATGTTTTGAAAGAACAAGGAATTTTGACCAAATATGGAAACAAAAACAACAACAATGGTCAAAACAAAAAAAACTCTAACAAGGATAAATGAAAGAACTCATACTGGAATAGGAACAAACAAGTGGTCAATGATGGAGTTGTGGACTCCTCCCAACCCAAAGATCAAACTGTGCTCAGCCATGAAACTCAATGCATCCAATCAACAAGGGAACAAACCAAGATACCAAGATAGGCCTAAGAAAGAAATATGTTAATTTTAAAAACTTGGTGATTCATATGAGGACGTCTTGAAAACACTCATTGCCAATAACCTTGCACATCCTCAAGATCCCATAAAGCATTATATAATTTTGCAAGTTTCTTAATGGCATTGGACATGATATTGAAAACTATTGGAAACTCAAACATATCACCCAAGATCTCATTGAGAATTGAAAACTTAAGATAGATGGATTGAACACCAACACCAATCATAAGGCATTCAAAGAACCGTTTCCCAAGTATGAGAAGGGGGAAACCTCTAAAGCTAAGAATGGCAAGGCTGAGATCAAATACACTCACACAGATGCAAAGAATGTTGTCAACATGCTTGAAGTTGTAGAAGAAAATGTCAACATGATGAGGGGTAAAGATCCCTACGGTTATGATCTTGGCATGGACTCTCCTGCTATCTTTGATGAAGAACCCATCATGGTTCTAAGGGGTCCTAACTCTAGAGCGTCATTGCAAAATCTCAATGTTGTCACACGAAGTCAAGCTCATGTTGTCATTAGAGGACCCAGTTCAATTCAATCAAATAAACCAAAACAAGTGGCATCCAAGAATGTCACCTCAAAACCAACAGTCAATCCTAAGTAAAGCTATAATCTTGTCGAGCAATTGCAAAGAACCCCAGCTCAAATTTTGATCTTTGAGATCTTAGATTTTTCCCTGAGACACAAACAATTCCTTGAGGATGCTTTGCGTGTAGCAAACGTCCCCAACAACTTAGACATTTTTCAATTCCAAAACATGGTCAACCATATTGCTAGCCCTCATTACCGTACCTTTTTGGAGGATGATGATAAATCTTTGAGCCACCCACACAATCTCGCTCTTCATATTGAGGTCATGATCCACAAAACCCGTGTTAGGTGCATGTTGATAGATGGGGGTGTTGGGCTTAATATTTTTTCCTTTAGTCGTTTGAAAAAGTTGGGTTATTCTGAACAAGTCATAGATACCAGGAAAAAGATCACTATAAAAGCCTATGATGAGGTGAAAAGAAGTTCCAAGGGGTTGGCCAACCTTCCTATTAGGATTGGCCCTATTGAAATAGATATTTTATTTCAAATAGTTGATGTTGGCCCCCTTGCGTACAATATCTTACTTGGTAGACCGTGGATTCATGATGAGCAAGTAGTTTCATCTACCTATCATCAGTTTGTTAAGTTCCCTTACAATGTAATAGAGATTTGTATACCTGGGGATAACACTTTATCTGTCAACTCAATTTCAGAAAGAGCTCATGTTCCCCTCAATAGAGAAGTAGAAGATTTCAATGCAACCTTAGCTGAATGTAAAGACAAGCTCAAGTCAGCAGATCTTGGCATGGGGGGGTATCATCTCAACTCCCTCACAACATTACCAATTTTGCCTCAGTCTTATGGAAAGCCTTCATAAGAAATGAGATCTTCCTCTTCATCTATGACTTTATTTGGCACATTTGTAGATTCCTCGGTGCCTATTCAAGATGAGAAAGAAGAGACGGTTGTTAGAGACTGGATTTATAGAGAAGAGAAATACATGAACAATGAGAACTTCTCCCTCTCTCCTAATTCTTATGGAAGAGGGTATACTTTTGTCAAACATATGGGCTATCCTTGACATGGCCCTCTTAATCATAGATTGGATGCTAGAGCTGAACCTCTTTATCATGCTCTTTTTGGATGCATGTCTAAGACGACGGTTGGCCTAGGATTTGCGAATCACAAAAAGCACACTACTCCTATCCTTGATAATTCGAATAGTGAAGATGAACCATAATACGTACATAATTTGACAAATCAACAAGATATGTGTGAAGATTGGGTCCCTTCCAATAATCTCCTCTGGGGAGATTCAAATATTCTGGTCACTCATGCATCAGTTGTAACTTTAGAACATGATGAATCAGATATAAAAGATCCTTTCAGAGAATGTCAATGAAAGAATATTGTTCGTTTAATGGAAAGAGAAGGTGTTAACCTTGATGAAACTAGACCTTCCACATCAAGAGGTACCAAAACTTCATGGTGCAAACATCCTAGTCATAGTTCAGACACAAGTTCATATGAGTATGAATGGGACTCCTTCTCAGAGCCTTCCACAGTTTACATGGATGTTGATGTCATCCACACTTATAGTTCTCAACCTGAGATAGCCGATGAGTTATGTGTAGGACTAGGGTATTTGAACCCACATGTTGCCTTAGTGGACGATTGTTCACTTGTTAGGACGAATCCCGATTTGGGTAGTTTAGAAGGATACTTGATAGACTCTGACTCTTCGGTCACCAACGATAATATCATTTACATTTATAACCTTGAACCAATTGTTGAATTACCTCTTGTTCATCCTGACCTCATCGATTGGTCCCAACACTATCAAGAACCTGAGCTCTTAACATTTCAAAATGATTATGAGATAGCTTGTTACCTAAATTCCATTGAACCCATAGTCTCTTCCACCAGTAAACCGACTACCAGCATGACAGAGCTAGACATCAAGTACCTTAGTCCCAAAATAAAAAGAAAGAAAATAAAAAGAATAGGAGTTTTGATGGCAAAAACCACTGTGTGGCGGTGTCATAACCAAAACAAGTAAAAAGAAATGACGTATCCAAGGGTGAAAACCTCTCTGAGGTGCCTAAGGATGAGGTACTTGATCATCTCCCTAGATAATTTCAAGATAGATCTTCAATGCTTATTGAACCAACAAAAGCAGTCAATTTGGGTACAGATGAGGCTCCGCAGATCGTACACTTGGCTGAGTCTTTTTCACCACAAGAAAAAGAAGCTTACACTAAATTCTTAAAGAAAAATAAGATCAACTTTGCATGGACTTATTCAGATATGCCAGGGTTGGACATTAATCTTATCATGCATCACTTGTCCATAGCTTCGGGTGTCAAACTAGTTAAACAAAAATTGAGAAAGATGCATCCTCACATAGCTCTCCTAGTCAAAGAAGAATTAGAGAAACTCCTTGGTGTAGGATTCATAAGAGCTATTGCCTATGCTGAATGGATATCAAACATTGTACCAGTTTCCAAACATGACAAATCCATTCGAGTTTGCAAAGATTTTAGAGATGTCAATAGAGCATGCTCGAAGGATGACTTTCCACTTCCCAATATAGACATGATAGTGGATATGACTGCGGGTTATGAGATTTATTCCTTGATGGATGGTTTTTATGGGTAAAATCAAATTAAGATAGCTCCCGAAGATCAAGAAAAGACTTCATTCACTTGTGCATGGGGTGCCTATTGTTGGAACGTTATGCCTTTTGGATTAAAAAATGCAAGAGCCACCTATTAACGAGCTATGACAACCATTTTTCATGACATGATGCATAAGTACATGGAAGATTATGTGGATGACACCTTGGCCAAGTATAAGAAGAGAGATACACACTTAGCTGATTTAGAAGTCATTCTATATCGCATGGAACAATTTCAACTAAGGTTAAATCCTAAAAAGTGTGCATTTGGCGTCACCTTTGGAAAACTACTAGGATTCATCATTTCAACAAGAGGAATAGAGGTAGACCCTAAAAAAGTCCAAGAAATCATAGATATTCCACCTCCTAGAAACATTAGTCAAATGAGGAGTCTTCAAGGACATCTTTAATCCATAAGGAGATTCATTTCACAGTTGGCAAATAGAGCTCAACCCTTCAACAAGAACTTACACAAAGGAGTCAAATGTGTTTGGAATGAGGATTGTTAAAAGAGGATAGATCAAATCAAGCAATACTTGGAAAATCCTCCTATTTTAATGCCTCCTATCCTAGGGAAACCACTTATTCTATACATTTTAGTGATATAATCTTCCTTGGGGGCATTACTAGCTCAACTTGATGAACATGGGAAAGAAAGAACAATATACTATATTAGCCGCACTCACATTTCATATGAGGTTAACTATATCAGTATTGAGAAAGCTTTCCTTGTAGTTGTGTTTGCTTCCCAAAATTTGTGACGTTACATGCTTGCACACACTATACACCTCATAGAAAAAATAGATCCACTCAAGTATTTGCTAGGTAAGGCTGCCCTCACGGGTAGACTTGCTAAATGGATGAGGATCCTTTTAGAGTTTGACATAGAGTACATTGAGCGTAAAGAAATCAAAGAACAAGCTATAGCAGATCAATTGGCTGATTTACCCATACAAGATAATGCACCTATTAAAATTGACTTCCCCGATGAGCACCTCATGTATATGACTAAAAGAACATGGAAGATGTTCTTCGATGGATCTTTTATTCTAAACGGTTCAGGAGCTGGTGTGTTGTTTGTTTCTCCTCATGGGTACACGATTCCTAAATATTACAAGTTATTGTTCCCATGTACAAACAACATTGTTGAATATGAAGCTTTAACAAATGAACTTAAGATGGCCATAGAATGAAGAATCACAGAGTTACACATCTATGGGGATTCACAACTAATAATCAACCAAGTTAATGATGAATATTAAACAAAAAATGAGAAAATAGTACCTTACAAGAAAATGGTTGATTCCTTGAAATGATACTTCACATTTGTCACATTTCAGCAAACCCCTAGAGCATAAAACAAAGCAGCTGACACTATGGCTACACTTACTTCACTCCTTCAATTAGAGCAACACAAATCCAGATTTGAATTCCTAGTCGAAGAGCTACATAACCCTATCTATAACTCCCAAGAAAGTCATGTCATTTGTACCCTTGTTGGTCATGAATCATCCTGTTATGGTGCCATTTACTCATACCTTCATGATGGCATTATACCTGAAACCTTTAACCGATCTGAACGCAGGAACCTCACCTGAAATGCCTCTCGCCATTACCTTATCTCTGGTGATTTGTATAGGAGGGGTCTAGATGGAACACTTATTAGATGCTTAGAAAAGGAAGAATCTGACCAAGCATTAGTTGACATCCATGAGGGCATCTGTGGAGGACATTCCAATGGTCTTGCCATGGCTTGAAGGTTGCTTAGGGTGGGGTACTATTAGCCTATGATGCATATTGATGCAGTAGCTTTTGCAAAGTCATGTGAAAAGTGTCAAAAACATGGTCACCTGATACATTCTCTAGGAAGGGAGCTCATTCCTTCTATATCTCATTGACCATTTCAGCGCTGGGCCTTTGACCTCGTTGAGCAGATCCATCCCAGCTCATTCAGAACCATATCATCTATCGATATGAAGTGCCGTTCAAGATTATCACTGACAATGGAGGCCAGTTAAAAAATAAGGACCTTAAACAACTCTACAATAAATTTAATATTAAACAAAATTGGTCCTCCATTTACTTCCCGCAAGGAAATGGTCAAGTAGAGGCATCAAACAAAACCATTCTTAAAATCCTACATAGAATTGTCTGTAAGAATAGTAGAGATTGGCACTTATAGATAAATCTGGCTTTGTGGGCCTATAGAATGAGTATTCATACTCCTACTGGGGCTACTCCTTTTTCCCTTGCATATGGCGCTAAAGCAATATTACCTTTGGAGGTTGAGATTCCTTCACTTCGAGTTTTCCTCAAAGGCCTAGTTACAGATGAAGACTACCGCACCATGAGACTTCAAGAGTTAGAACTTCTAGATGAGAAATGTCAAGTGTCATTTGACCTTATGAGGGTTTATCAAAAGTTCATGTCCAAAGCCTTCTACAAAAAGGTCCACCCTAGAGGATTCCAAGTGGGAGATCTTGTCCTACGGGAAAATCCTAAGAATCAACAACATAGAGATCAAAAGGGAAAATTTGAACCTAATTGGCTTGGACCTTACATCATTACAACAACTTTTAGGTCAGGTGCTTATTTACTGTCTATAGTAGAGTGAGAGAAACTCCCTGATCCTATCAATGCATTGCACTTGAAGAAGTTCTATCCATGATGCCCATTCTGTCCGGGGGCATCCTTTGTACATAATTATTGATCCTGAAAAAAAAAAAAAAAAAAAGTGATATATTGTCAAAAATGCTAAAAATCAGCAAATGTCTCGAAAAAATGATCATCTTAGTGCAAACCTAGCAATAGGCACTTTGATGTATCTCCAAACAAATTATATATTCCAAAAATACAAAAAAATAAAAAAAATTCAAAAATTCAAAAAGAAAAAGAAAAAGTGCCTTGGTGAAAACCTGGAAATAGGCGCCTTGGTAGCAAAAAAATTGCAATAAAATCAAAGTGGTGAAAACCTAGAAACGGGTGCTACTTGAGGCCTTTGCAACCCTATTTCTCAGCGCGTGTCCTCGACACTTAGCCTTTCTCCATCATGCCTTGTCCTTGTTCCCTCGATCTGGAATTGGTCTTTATCTTTGTCTAGGGGGCATAATTGTGTTAGCTTTGGTCTCTTGGATGCGTTAGTCTTCAGGACATCTCACAAACAATGTTTTTCAACACAACCCCTGACATCGAGTGTTTTTCAACACTTATCAGATTGGTCTTACCCAGTTTTGTCATGTGATCTTATCTTCTTGCAAGCATTCGATCCTTATCCTCAGAACTCAATATCAGTTATCATACTTAAATTTTTAAACACAACACTTAATGCTTGAGCTATGTCATGATATTTTCTTTGTGTGTTGATTGCTATTGATTTTTGTTGAGTGTCCTTGTCTAATAAGTCTGTCCAAGATGCATAGCTATATGACTTGGGCCATGGGGCATGTTTTTATTTTCTTTATGCTTGTGGGTGTGGTCTTGAAACTCTAGAGTGTCTCTTGTTGTCCCCTTGAAACACTTAGGATATTTGAGGCATTATCCTTGACTGTTTTTGCACAATCGTTCTTATGGTCATCCCGACATCTATGCCTTGATGTGAGAGTGATTTTTCTACATTAAATTGGGTAAGCTAACATCAAAGCCATCTTGACCTTTATGTCTTTGATGCTTATGTTAGAATCTTTCCACATTCCAATCCGATATAAATCACATTCATATCTTCATATTGGCGCTTGTGACTAGTGATGATTGTGTGATTTTTCGATGTCTGTTAATAATGAACCAATGATCAAAATTAGTTCCTTAACATTCTCTAATTAATGATGAACACAAAATCCTATGTTATAGTTTCTCTATTACAAGTACACCTTTGCATTTTCATTAGCTTGCATTGTTATACCTCATGTTAGTTGGCATTTTAGGCAGCATTATGAGTTTGAGAGGGTTTCCTTCATCTTTATTGTGGACTTTTAATCAACTGTGGTCATGTTTGATCTTCATTTTCTTATCTTATTTCGTGATCTCAATCAAAATTTTCTATCTTAAACAGTTGATTGATTTTGGGGTATCCTCTCTCTTAAGGCAAATTCTCTTTCTTCTCTCCATTTCTTTCCACCTCTTCCAAACTTCTATCTTCCATTCACTTTCACCCCACTTCTTTTCTTCTAATTCAACCTTGGGGCATAATCTTTTGTACTTGGTGATCTACCTTGGTTCTGTGACCCTTATATATTTCATCTTACATCAAGAACCTTATCTTTAGTTTGATTTGATAAAATTTATCAATTTTTTGTTTCTCCTCTATCTCATTTTGATTTCGATCACGAGGGGGCAGTACCTCTCAAACTTCAATCCTTGATTCAACTTTATCAATCCTATCAATTGCTCCGCTTGGGAAAACCTTGCTTGAGATTCTTATCTTGGACATGTCAATTACCTATTTACAGGAGTGTTGACTTTATATTTTTTAATCATCTTATCTTTGTCCTGATGTGTTCCTGTCTGTCGATCACACATCTGAGTTGTTTTGTGATCCCAAATCAATCTCACACTTCAACTGCATTCTTTGACTACATGTGTTCCCATAAAGATCACACATTAGTCAAAGAGGGGCAAATGTATGCACCCTAAAATGGTCACCTAGACTATGGTCCCCCATTCTTCAATTTATCAAATGACAGAATCAATTTATCAAATTCCTGAATCAATGCTTTGTAACATTTTCAATACAAATAAATTTCCTAGATCAAATCGTAATTAATTCAATTATTTTGATATTTCCTAAGGTTTGATAATTTTATCCACAATCTTATTTCATTAAAAGAAAACATCCCTTTTTATTAAATAAAATAATTGTATTTAATTAAAATTTCTCTTTTAAATAAATAATCTTATCTTATTTAATTAAAATCTCTCTTTTAATTAAATAATATTATCTTATTTAATTAAAATAAAATCCCTCTTTTAATTAAATAAATAAAATCCCCACTTAAATCCCTCTTTGTGATGAAAAAAGGAAATAAATCAAATAAAAAATAAATAAACTCCTTTTTCTTCACACATATTCCTAAGTGGTGGGCTTTTCCCTCTTACTTGCCTTTTAGGGATTTATCTCACATTGCTCTTGAGGATGCTTTCCTCTCCATACTTTCCTTTATAAGGAGCCTTCTTCTTCTCATTTTGAGAGATAGAGTTTTTATGTTATTGTTACGCTGCAGGTTTGGAGAGTAATTTTGGAGGAGAGTTTGAGCATTTGAGCTTGAACCATGCAACTTCTCTTCTTCTTGTCTTCTTGTCTCATGCATCCATGACAATCCATTTAGATTAGATTCATATTAGTTTAGATTCATATTTCCTTTCATAGATTAAGCTTGTACATTTCCTTTCATAAATTAATCTTGCATATTTTCCTTTCATAGATTAATTTACTTCCATGCATTGTTATCATATAAAATAGTTTTCATTCTCATTTGTAATGCATATTTGATGATCATGGAGACTAGCATTCTTGATCTTCCTCTTTTAATCTCTCATTTCATGGCGTACTTGCATGGGCATAACTAGGTCTAAACTGAGGGTCTTCATTACAAACCCTTGCACTCCATGAATAGGGAGCTATGAGTCACCATTTGAGACCTCATTCTTGAGCAATCTTGAATATAATGACTCATATAAGTGTGTCAACTTTTCAGCACACAATAAGCACTTTTTGAAAAGTGACTTATAAATTAGTTTATTAAACCTTTTAATAAACTAATTGGCTAAATCCCAAAATTAAATAAAAAAATTTCAAGCATTTGGAATTCAACTACGGAAAATTAGCCATAAATAAATAAAATAAAGCAAACATTAAAATTCCCCCGAACAATTAAATCAACATTAATTAAATGACTTCTACGACAACTGCAAAACCCTAAATGCACAGACACGCTCACCGGTCAACTCACATAATGCATTATGAATTCCAGATTTACCACAATAATCAGAGGGTTAATAATAATAAAAAAACTATGGATACGTCGCCCATACCAGGATGACATTGGCTCAACATGAACTGCTAAGGTCACTATCTCTTTGTGCCACTATCGGGGATATAGGTACACACTCGAATCTTATACTCAGGATGAATGTACATGGTACCTGTTCAATAAAAAAGAAAATATCAAGTGTAGCTGCCCAATTATATAAATAGTCAAAGCGCAAAAAAATACATAATTATGTGAGGGAGAATGAGACATCATGTGGATCTCGCAAGCAAGTGACTATGACTCTGTCTCACTTTGTACTAGCACCAACATGCAAAATGCATAACGATGATGCATTATAACATGAATGAATATATATATATATATCTATATATATATATAATCACATGATAACGCATTAAAATTTTAGCATTACATAACCATTCAAAACCATTTGAGCATATAACTACTAAAAATAAAAGGCAGTTATCCACAACATAATTGCACCATAACAAGAAGTCCAAATACCAATATACTCCTCAGTCCAAGTCTGAATACATAATAACCTAGATATCATCATAAAGCATCATGTCACATCACTAGCATCATCATGCAGATATGATCAAATTGAACAACAACATCATCTAACATCTAACAACTATGATAGTGGTAATCAAAATAAGATATAGTCATTGAAGCATATCATCATGCAAATAAACCAACAATAATCAAAGTGTCTCTCGATCAAAATAATAATTAATAGAATGCAAACATGGGAGGCACTACATCCTCCCCCATTAGGTATAGGCTTGCTCCTAGAAGCCTACAAAAAGGTATGAGTAAAAATGTCTTAACCGCAAAGCATCTTCCCACGTAGCAGAAGTCTCATTGCTCAGGTTCCATTGGACCCTTACCTTCTCTATGTCTCGACCTCTAAGGGTCAGCCTCCGATGCTGAAGAATGCATATGGGATCCAAAGAAAGTTGTCCGTCCTCTACCTGTAAAGCATCCCAATCAAGAACATGGGTCACATTAGGAGTATACTGCCTCAACACAGAAATGTGAAAAACATCATGGATGCACAATAGGATAGGTAGCAATGCCAAGAGATAAACTACAAGACCAATCCTCTCAAGGATCTTAAAAGATCTAACAATGCGCAGAGCTAACTTAGAGCCTTTCCCATAACATGATGGGGATTTTTCATGGATGAACTCTCAAAAACACACAGTCACCAATAGAAAAGTGATGATCCAGACTATGGGCATCAACATACTTCTTCTACTGATCCTGAGTAGTAACCAAATGCTCTTCAATATGAACCACCTGCTGCTCCATATCCTGAAGCATCTCTAGACCCAAAACTACTCGGTCCTCTAAACTATCCCAACTCAACAGAGTATGACATGACCTGTCGTATAAGTCCTGAAAAGGTGACATGCCAAGAGAACTATGGTACCTATTATTATAATCAAACTCAACCAAGTACAAATAGTCCTCCCACCTTGTTTGTCGATCCATCACATACATGTGAAGCATGTCCTCAAGGACCTAATTCACCCATTCTATTTGTCCATCTTTCTTTGGGTGACAAGCATAACTAAAATTGAGTTGTGCACCCAAGGCATGCTGAAGAGATGTCCATAGTGCCAAAGTGAACATTGGGTCTCTATCTGAGATAATCCTACGAGGAATCCCATGCAACTAAACAATATCCTCCAAGAACACATGCACTAATGAGGAAGTAGTATATGATGCCCTCATGGGTAAAAAGTGAGCTACCTTGGACAACTTATCCACTATCACGATAACAACATCATGGCGACGTGATGAAATAGGAAACCTTATGATAAAATTGATGGATATGATATCCCGTTTCCACTCGGGAATGGAATGTGGCTGCAAGAGACCCAAAAGATGCTGATGCTCCACCTTCACTCTCTAACACTCAAGGCATCCAAAAACAAAATCATCAACATCATGCCTCATCCCTGACCAAAAGTATAACTATTTGAGGTCTGTGTGCATCTTCTTGATGCCGGGATGTATGGAATACGGTGCATGATGTGCTTCTGTCAAAATCAAGGAACAAAGATCCCTCAACACTGGTACATAAATGCACTCAAGGTGTCGCAACACTCCATCTAAATCCAATGAGTATCTTGAAAAACACCTAGAAAGGATACATCTAGACTGAATCTCCGCTCTAACCTCTTGATACCATGAATCACCAGGAAAAACCTCAAGGATATGGCCATGCAAATCCACACCCAAGGACAAAACTAAAATCTCATGACTCCTTCTACTCAAGGAATCTGTGACAACATTCTCCTTTCCCTTGATGTAATGGACATCAAAATCATACTCACACAAGAACTCCATCCAATGATGATGTCGTGCATTCAAGTTTGGCTGAAAAAGGATATACTTCAATCTACGATGATCACTATGCATCTCAAACCTATGACCCAAAAATAAATGTCTCCATCACACTAGCGCATGCACAACCATCACTAACTCTGAATCATGAGTGGGGTAGTTCAGCTCATGGTATTTGAGCTTACAGGACTCATAAGCAATCACATGTCCCTCCTCCATAAGAACATCCCCCACACACTCCAAAGATGCATCAATGTACACCATGAACTCACCTGCAGGATTTGACACTGCCAAGATAGGTGCACTGGTCAAATGCTCCTTAAGAGCCTCAAAATTTGTCGCATTGTTCGGTCCACACAAACTTCTTCCCTTTCCTCTAAAGAGAAGTGATAGGATGAGCCAACCAAGAAAAATCCTTCATGAATCAATGGTAATAACCTTCCAAACCCATGAAACTACAAACCTCAAGGGCACTCGTGGGTGCTGGCCAATCCATGATAGCTCAGATCTTAGAAGGATCCACAACAATACCATCACCCAAAATGATGTGCCCCAAATAATTCACCTTAGACTAAAAGAAATCACATTTGGCCAGGTTGCCTTACAACTGATGGTCACGCAAACACTGCAATACCTGACGTAAATGGATCTTTTGCTCCTCAACGATCTTCAAAAAGATCAGTATGTCATCCATAAATACAAGGACAAACTGATCAAGGTACGTGCAAAAGGCCCCATTCATCAAACTCATGAACACTGATGGCGCATTGGTCAACCTAAAAGTTACAACTGTAAACTCATAATGCCCATAGCATGTATGAAAAGTTGTCCGATGAATATCAGCCTCCTAGATCTGAAGCTGATGGTATCCCGACTGTAGATCAATCTTTGACAATACTCTCACTCCCTTCATCTAATCAAACAAATCCTCAATCCTCAGCAAAGGGTATTAGTTCTTCACCATCACCTTATTCAACTATCGATAGTCAATACACAAGTGCAAGGATCCATCCTTCTTCTTCACAAAGATGACTAGTGCACTCCATGGGGATACACTAGGATGAATATGGCCCTTGGCCAATAACTCCTCAAGCTGCAAACGAATCTCACTCAACTCTTGAGTAGTCATGTGGTAGGGTGCCTAAAAAATAGGCTCATCTCCTAAAATGAGATCAATGCGGAAATTGATGTTGTACTAAGGAGACATACCTGGTATCTCATCTGGAAAAACATTGGAAAAATCATAGAGGAGTGGATGATCATCAAGCTTCTCGACCCTCGGCTTCATCAAGCTCATGAACAAAAACTGCAAACAACTAACATCCTTGTCACATACTCTATGTCATCTTCTTAGGTGAGATCATACAGAGAAAAATAGGTCTCTAGACCCCAATAAGCTCAACACACCCACCTGTGTCATTAACACACTACACCAAATTATGTCGACAATCAATGCTCTCTTAATGGAAATATAACCAGTCCATGCCCAACACAATGCCATAAGTACCTAAGGGTAGGACACAAAGGTCTACAGTGGTGGTGAAGGTGCCCAAATCCAACACGCAACCACAGACAAGGGAATCCATAGACACTTTGGATCTAATGGCTAACTCAACCTACCACCTATTGATTTGGCATGTTGCCACTAGCCCACATTGCTGAACAAGAGAAGGTGAAATAAAAGAATCTGAAGCACTAGAATCAAATAAAATAGTGGAAGAAATACTGTGTAACACACTTGTAGTCTTGACTACGGTTCTTTGGTGCTCGACCTGATGGTTATCAACCACCACAAAAACTCTGTGGGACCTACCTACTTCCATAAATGTAGGTTTAGACATGGTGACACTCCTACTTTGACCTGCTGAAAATTTCTGAGGACACATCGCTTCCTTGTGCCCCTGCTGACCACAAGAGAAACATGATTCTAAAACATAGCCACGTCCACTCGGAGGTGCACTAGACTACTAAAAAATCCCTCTACTAGGGCTCAAATGAACACTTCGAGCTGGTTGACTATGTTGTGACTGATTGCCCTTCTATTGAGCACACCCATTTCCTCCTTGGGTACCAGAACCCTGGCCACTCTGTTGATTCTTAGAATGATGCAATCTACTAAAATGAGGATGAATTCCCTTCCAAGGTGTTGACTGAGTACATGATTTCCCAACAGACTATGTTTGATTAGATTGTGCATTTGACCCTATAGGTCATGCATTGTGGCTTTGCGACCCTACCCTGCTACTAAATCCCTTCACCACATTGCTCTCAGCAATCCTTTCCTTCTCAGCAGTGAGTGCTAGTGTCCTAGGCTGATGCATATGTACATCTCCAATAATTGAACCATTAAGACCCTAACAAAGTGCTAAGTCAAGAGGACCTCATCATGATTATAGCTGGAATATATCCTTAGCTTGAAGAACCTCTGCTCATACTGGTGCACTAACATGGTACTCTATCTGATCTCATGAAACTCATTTGCATGAGTCTCTCTATACTGAGTAGATAGAAACTCTCTCTGAACCGTTCCTCAAATATCTCCTAGGTGAGATCTGCAAGACTGATATAGAGCTTCTGCTCCTCAATATGCCACCAAGTGGAAGCATGATCTCTCAGATGCATGACCACACAACGAGATCTAAGGTTTCTCTTATAGGGGTACATAGCAAAACAACATTCAAGGTCTAACACCATGTCTCATCCTTACTTCCACCTCTCTTACCATCAAATAACAATGGTTGATATTGCAAGAGGTCTCTCATCATGTCCTCGCGAATGGTGTCCTCATCACCTACAACCCTGCCTCTCCTAAGAGATCCTCTAGCACTGAGTGGCGTACAAAAATGCTCGCACTCTCTCCCCCTACTCCATGCTCAGACATATGAGAATCTCCCCCCGTGAACCTCCATGTTGATATCCCTCATGTTGTGACTTGTCAACTCTAGGTCTCAACCAAGCAATGAGTTCCTAAAGCAAAGGCACCAATGCCTCCACAACACCCTAGTTCTCTCCCTTCCTTTCCTCCTCCCTATGTTCCTCCTCATGATGCTCTTCCTCATGATATTCTTCCTCATGGTCATTCTGATAGGCATTCCTTCGGTCACGACCCCATCCCTGTCTATGTGCAGGATGCATCCTTCATATGCTAACAAGGAAAGGGTCAGAACCACAAGATGATACCATAAAACATACTGCAAGCATAACCATAATACAAGAATCAAGTATCATCATATATACACACTCTAAAGCTAAAACCATCATAATGAGAG
>MU223830.1:968669-1015063 GCA_018584345.1 Thuja plicata | reverse complement strand
AACTACATGATTAACATACTAGGTTCATCCAGTTACTATGTTATACCACAATGATTCATTATAAACCCAAAGTATAATTCTCGCTGTGATTAAGTCATACAAGTCCATTTACCAGATTAAACACAAAGACAACTACGGATAACATGCACTTATGCAAAAATGTTTGATACATAATCTGTTCTAGTTGGGGAAGGTGTAACTCTAAAAAGGGTATCTAGAAACCCAACTTTCATCTTCTGAACGAAGACTAAAATGTCCTCTTGTCCCCTTATGAGTAACACCAGAGGAATGTCTTACGAGTATGTATAGCTTCCCATATGAGTATACACAGGCTTCCATAAGAGTACCCACAACAGCTCATACAAGTGTGTAGGAACTCGTACGAGAACCTATATGGTCCCATATGAAATACTACACAAACTCGTATGAGAGCCTATAGCTACTCGTACGAGATGCTACCTCTCTGAATTAAGACAAAAATTTAATGAATTTTAACATAAAATAATGAATTTATCTCCACACCGGGGAGTACCAGAAGCAGAAAAATTGAGGAGGTAAACACTCGATTGCCCCAAAAGCACAAATACTTCAACATGAAATAAACTAAGCATCTAAAAAATCAATCTCAGTTACATAAACATAAGTACAAGAACTGCAACAAATCACTAAAAGTAACATGAAAAACAAGTGAGCAACATGATCCAATTTTGCAACTAGAAGAAGATCGTATCTGTACATCGATCCTCAACAGTGGTATAGGTGAGAAATTCTACCCAACCGTGTGGTACCCGCAGGTCCACCCCACCATGCTCAATGGAGATAATGACCCGACCATAGTCACATAAAACACAACCAAGCAAGAGGCTACACACACGCCAATCAATAGATGAATCAAGGTACACAATGAACATGAATGCAATGTAGTATTACAGGTCACTACTCAAAACACACTAAGGATACTATGTAGGGACTTTAGTGGAGTGTTATCTCTTGGCTCGTACTATCCCAAGAGGTATGTGGTACGGTAACTCAATTCCCTCGGGAGGCCTTGTACCGTGTCCTCGTACCAGCTCATGCATGAGACTGGATATTATCGGACACCGCACCCTCACCCTTGGTACTCCCAAGTTGCATATTTAATGGTAACTCTACTCCCTTGGGAGGCCACATACCATATAAGTAAACTCTTATCTTTTATTAAGTTTTATTACCCATGTGTTTGTTTGGTTATCACTTTATTAAACTTCTACATGTTACCTTATCAACCACTTTTGAGCTGGGATAACCATGAGAAGCCACTCCACACGTCTACCCATACATACCCTTGCTTTCCATATAACATGTTCCAAAAGTCAATTCAATTCCCAACCCAACCCTAATGATCAACCGCTCAACTGGCCTATATCCAAGAGTCTGGATCTCGCAAGATCCAACATAGCATGCTCACGTGCATGTGGTGGACACAACCAACACCACATAACCAATAGATATAATGAAATACAAGGGGTTAGATCTAGGGAACAAAACAAGTTGAAATAAAAAACCTCACTTAGGAAACACATTTGAGTGGAAACCACAAGAGAAAACAAGGAAACAGACAAAATCGGCCAAAGGGCCAAAACCACCAAAACACACCAACATACCACTTTCAGATCATGGTATGAAAATACCAAGAATGTCCTCTATCCATTCCAACTCCACAATCTGACTCCATGTAGCAAAGGATACCAAAAACATAACTCAAAATACGCCAACAAGGCAACAACCAAGAAATGGGCGACACAAAAAAAAATCAAAATTCAAGCTACTCAGAATTTGAAAAAATCAAAAACCCATTTATAAAACATGCCCAAACTACCAAAAATCCAATAAAATATAATTTCCAGGCACACACACAAAATTTGACAGCATAACTAGGTAAAACTTCAATTCCAAAAATGATAAATCACAAAAAATGTTCATGCCCACCTAACCAGGTCATGGAAATGCGTAAAAATGGAGGGAAACTCTAGTTATCAACCCCCAAACAATTTATCATCGAAAGAATGAACAGAAATAAAGAAAAATAGAGAAATTGAGGAAGCCCTACTTCACACGGCTAGTAAAAAATAAGAAAGGGTAGAAAATTGCAAAGAGACCGCGAAAACGCAAATGGCTCCACAGGAAGGTAAGGAATCGCGACATGATTCGAATGAGCTGATACCCACAAAGATCCGATGAGCAGATCAAACACAATGAGTAAAAATCAAAATTTCTGCAAGATGTTTTGGAGCAAAACTTCCAATTTTCAAAATGCCAAAGTGAGAAGTGAGTTAGAAAATTCCCTTTTTGCCTCATACAAGCACTTTTTAAAAAGTGACTTATAAATTAGTTTATTAAACCTTTTAATAAACTAATTGGCTAAATCCCAAAATTAAATAAAACAATTTCAAGCATTTGGAATTCAACTACGACAAATTAGTCATAAATAAATAAAATAAAGCAAACATTAAAATTCCCCTGAACAATCAAATAAGCATTAATTAAATGACTTCCACGACAACTACGAAACCCTAAATGCACAGAAATGCTCACTGGTCAACTCACATAATGCATTATAAATTCTGGATTTACTACAATAACTGGAGGTTAATAATAATAATAATAATAAAACTATGGATATGTCGCCCATACCAGGATGACATTGGCTCAACATGAATGACCAAGGTCACTATCTCCTGGTGCCACTGTTGGGGATATAGGTACACACATGAATCTTGTACTCAGGATGAATGTACCTGGTACCTGTTTAGTAAACAAGCAAACATCAAGTGTAGCTGCCCAATTATATAAATAACCGAAGAGCAAACAAGAACATAATTACATGAAGGAGAACGAGACATCGCGTGGATCTCACAAGCAAGTGACTATGACTCCGTCTCACTTCGTACTAGCACCAACATGCAAAATTAATAATGATAGTGCAGTGCAACATTACTATATATATATATAAAATCACATGATAACGCATTAAAATTACAATAGTACATAACTATGCACAACCATTTGAGCATATAACTATAGAAAATAAAAGATAGTTATCCACAACATAATTGCACCATAACAAGAAGTCCAAATAACAACCATAAAATAAAAATAGACTCCTCAGTCCAATTCCAAATACAAAATAACTCAGATATCATCACAAAGCATCATGACACATCACTAGCATCATCATGCAGATATGATCAAACTGAACAACAACATCATCTAACATCTAACAACTATGATACTGGTAATCAAAATAAGGTATAGTCATCAAAGCATCTCATCATGCAAATAAACCAACAATAATCAAAGTGTCTCTCGATCAAAATAACCATGGACAAAATGCAAACATGGGAGGCACTACAGCTCGTGGGACTCCTTGGCCTTTAGTTGGGGTGAGGAAATTCTCCCTACCATATTTAATCTATTACATTCTACCTATGTGTGCCTTTTTAATCGATGTTTTGAAATTGGAAAACCAATACTCTTTATTTGTAGATAGTTGAAATTTGGAAATTCACCATACTTAGCATTGTTTTGGTCATTCATCTAAAGTTGGTAGACTTCTCTAATTGATTTGTGTACGCCTAACTTTAGTGGCATGTCCAAATATAGTTTAAATTTAACCAAATTTGGTGGAGGTTGACTTTTGTAAATTAGTGACCCCTCATGGTTAGAGCTTTTCATTTTTTTCCCTTGATCTTTAGACAACTTGTTCTTGAGTATACAAAGGCATTTTTCAGTGCAATTTTTTTTTGAGTAGAATTTTATGCTCTTTGTGATGATGTGATCAATTTTTTCTCAAGTGATCCTATTTTTATAAAATGTGATTTTTCTCATAAGATCTTAAGGAAAATATTTATTTTCAACTTCAAATAGATGTAACATTCGTATATGACCTCTAATAGAGGTACAAGCTTCTTTTTTTGAAATTTGATATTTTTATAAGAACTAAATATTGGTGCCAATTTGAGGTTGTAATCATGATGTGCTATTGTAATTTCAATATTTAGTCCATTTGCAAACATTATAAAACTCTAGAAACCTACTCCAACACTGTAAACATGCCACTTTACAAAGTGCCACAATCATTTTTTGTTAGGGGGATTCTTGATTGAGTTAAAAGGGTGGATCTCTCTTCGTGTAAGTCTTTCTGATTTATTTTCTGGTGCTCTTCTTTCCAGTTTACATGGATCATTCCAAGGTTCCTTTACTTACACCTTATAACTATGCAACTTGGCATCAACATGCATTGAATGCTCTAATGCAACTTGGGTTTAGACATATGTTGAAGAAAAAGTAGTTGAACCTATAAATGATAAGAAAAATATAAAATGGAATCTTGAAAAAATAAAATCTCTTGGATGTCTTCGTAGTTTTGTTTCTCTTGATTTTATGTTTCAGATTGAAGAATGTAAAAATCCACATTAAGCTTGGGAAAAGTTTAAAAATTTGTTCATGGTACAACATATGAAGTTAGAGTCGATCAGATTGATAATGATTTGATGATTCTTGATCCAATGAACTATGACAATATACATGATTTCATAACTAAGGTTAATGATTTGAGAACACAATGTAAAGAATGTGGTATTTAGAAAAAGGAAATTCAATTGGTATATAATGTATTGGAAAAACTTGTTCTTGGATATGCATCTTTATTTTCTAGCTTTCATAGTCTCATTATAACTATGGGATTGGCTTATGTTAACCCTTAATTTTCATCTTTTTTTGATATGTTGATAAATGAACAACAAAAGCTTCTTTCTATGGGTCTCATAAAGTAATCAAAGAATTGGGCCTTGTTGACAAGTTATCCTACAAGATAGAAAGAGTTTTGTTATTCTAACAATAAATTGAAGAACTTAAAGAAAAATCAACATCTAGATCAAGCATAACATAAATAAATTTTAAAAGATGACTCAATAAAGAAGGATAAATCTACTTGTGCATCTTTCAGGAGGATTAGATATGAAAAAAATTCATGTTTTAAGATAGACATTGATGAGTATAAACATCTTCTTAAGAGAACCAACATTGATCTTCCTTACAAAATGTTTTATTCAACTTCTTCACATTCAAAATAGTCGGGGTCTACTAAGGTAAAAGGTCATGCATGACTTTTTTGTGAATTTACTAAAGGTAAAGATAAAAATTTGTGTGCTTCTACAAGTTTTGTATCAGGGAGATGGCTCCTTGATTTTGGAGCTTCTCATTATATGGCTTCTACATAGTCTATGTTCTCTTTCTTTTGAGCCTTGTATTATGCCACCTATTCTAATGGTAAACAATACTTATACGAGTGTAATTTGAAAAAGGTTCTATTGATATTAGGGATGGTAGCTTCAATTATGTTTTTTTATGTACCTCATCTATCACACAATATTAACTCCATCTATTGTATCACCCTTGGTGGAATAGGGAATATTGTGGAGTTCATGCCTAATTGAATTATCATTTGAGACTTGGAAAACAATAATATAGTTTCTATTGGGATGGTTGATTATGAATCTCAGTTATATACCTTTTTAGACTTTGCACTTGGCGATGTTTCTAATCCTTTAGCTGTTGACACACTTCAAGTGTGAATTTTGATTGAGGAGAGCTTGGATATTCTTAGATAAGATCTGGTTCTTAAACCTTTTATTTCATATCCTCCATCTACAATTACTTCTAAGGATGCTCATTTTTCTATATTTATTTCTACTTATAATTTGGTGCACCAGGAAACAAATTGTCTTTCAAATCCAGTTCCACGGGATGACTACTTGACATACATTGCAGGTTTGTTTATGGAGTCTCATCTTTTAGAATTGGGAGACACTAATCATGAAATTCCTACTCTCTTTGGTGAAGTTGATTCTTCTTCATTTGTTGTGGAGGAAAATTTATATCCTCTTGTCCATTCTCCACATAATCATTCATCACAAATTGATACAATTATGGATACTTTTGATCAATATTTGGAGGATACACATTTATCTTTAGAGGAGATGATTGAGTCATTGGATATTACTCTACATACATCTCCACTGGCTTATAGAATATCATTTTCAACAATGTGGCTCAGAACACATGATTTAAATGTGACAACTTTTTGCAATGACATGGAGACACACGAGAGGTTTTCAAAGACTTCATATCTTCTACATTTTATTCCTTCATATTCATTTTGAGAATGAAAAGTTGTTCTTCATATACCTTTGGTTTTCCTTGTTTGTCAAGAGAGGAACGTTGTTAAACAATCATGTTCCATCACCTACATCTAGTTTCGAGCATCAACCATTGGTATAATTGATAACTTGTGGGAAGGATACATAGTCGTCCTTATCCACTCTATTTTGGAGGAAACTTATTCATTGCATGGGATTATTTATTGTGTTGGGAAACTAGTTTTATTTTCTCTCTTTTGGTGAGGATTTTTGTCCCACTAGGTTTTCTTCCTTTCCCCATTTGTGAGAGAATGTTTTTTACATTGGTACCTAACATGGCCTTGTAGCCGGGACCCATCTTTGTGTCTTTTCAACCACCTAAGATACACTTAAGGGGGGGTGTTGGTGTAGGATTTAATTTTCCTTATATTAGTGGGGAATATTTATTTTTACTACACATAATTTAACTTGATTAGGCTATATTAAAATGGTAGGAGGAGGACTCTTGGAACAATCATATAATTACATGTGTCATACACACCCACCTTTGGGTAGTTGAATGTCTCATCCTCTCTCGAGCTTATTTTTCACCTCCCATGACCATTTCTTTGTCTTTGACTAAGTTGGCATAACCATGTATTTGGCATTTACCAAGTAGGTAAAACTCCCACCTATTTTGGATTTTTGGGTGTTATTATTCCTATTGGATATATTTGCCTGTATTTTTCTATATAAGAAATTATCACCTCTCTCTATGCCAAGATTACGAACTCATCTATTCATGAGTGCTAGTCTAGTGTTAAGGGAGTTTTGAGTTTTGTTCCCATCTAGTTTCTTTTATTGATTTCATTTATTCATTTTGATCTTGGATGACTTCACAACTAAATCTAACATACCACACCCACTTAATTTTGATTAAAATTGATTCATGAAATCCCTCGTTACCGAATTAACTTAATTTTTCTATGTACAATTTATGTGATGTTTGACCATATTAAAATCCCTAATAATTACCTAATCACCTTAAGGTGAATTGTTATTCAGTCATTCTCACAACTCACATCTCATTTTTTTGCAATTCTGGGATCACATGTAGAAAAAATAATAATAAATTTTCCATTAATAAATAAGAAGGCACACTATGGAGTAGAGCAGAGCAGGTGCAAACAAAATGGTGTGGAGAAAGGGTTTCATATAGGTTTCAAGCAGGTACCTTGGCTTCCAGCAGATGAATCACTGACTAGACACACTGTGGATCATATCTCAGGACCCATTGAGTGTGTTTGTTGTGGGAAAAGGGCAGTGGGAGGATGATTTCCACCTTGGTCAAGGATTAGGGTTACAAATTGACCCAATGGATGGATCACATATAAATAATATTCTTTCTCCAAACACAAAAGCTGGGGTCCAACAGTCTATCCAATGTCATGAGATTGGGTATAAGGTTGATTCTAGGACTAGGGCCCTTGTAAATAAGATTCCTTTTGCAGGGGACCAACAACATGGGGATAAGGGAAAATAATGGGCATCACCTTTTGGAGTCAAACCTAATGAGAAATCTATGTTCCCTCTCATCGCTGATATCTTTGACTAAAATTGTGGTAAGTCTTCTATTTATGTCCCAGATCAAGTTATTGATCCTAATATTTCAATCATGGCTTTATATTTGGTTGGGAACTTTATGGGCCCTTGACCTAATATTGAAGTAGTTACAGATTTTGTGAGTAGAAAATGGAAGTTAAAGGGCTAGTTTTAGGTTTCTGCTATGCCAAAAGGGTTTTTTCTTTTATCTTACCTTGTGCTAAAGATATTTCTACTGTTATTTGTGTGGGGACCTGGGCGATTGGTAAATAATATTTAGCCCTTAGAAAATGGTCCCCTATGTTGTATTTTTATGATGCTACCTTTGATGTGGTACTAGTTAGGGTAAGATTTATAGGTCTCCCACTGGAATACTATATGAGGATGTGTTTAGGGGAATACCTAGCTCCTTTGGTGAGGTACTATCTATTGATTCCATGACATCAACTCAAAAGTATTTTCTTTATGCAAGAATTTGTGTTGGTATAGCCCATGCAATGGATATCCCTTCCTCTATTGACCTTGTCTCTAAACTTGGGAAGGGGGTTCAAACGATTGAGTTTGAGTCACTACCCTTTGTGTGCTTTGTATGAAAGAAGTCTGGGTATTGGGCTAATAGGTTTCCTCTTAGGGCTAGCTTCCCAGTCCTCAAATCTAAGAAGAAGCCATCAAAAGTCTAGAATCCTAAACAAATGAATGATGGTCACTCGAAGGAAGATAATAATCTACATGAGAAAGGGAATGAGAAGCTTGATGGGGTCACCAATTTGGAGAAGTCCTGCAATCCTATGGGTATTGAGGGAAACCAACAATCTAATGATGATATGCTCATATCTAAGAATAATGTTGAGAATGAAGTGTCCTCAAAAACAACTAATGATGATAATGTTGAGAAAGTAAGGTTGCACAATATGCCTAAGAATGTATTCATAAATGAGAAGAACAACAAGACCCTGGATGAACATAATATTGGCTTTGAGGGGGAAAAAAGAAACTTGGTGAGTAGTGTTGAGAAGGAGCGAGGATCTAATCAGAATATCCAAAAGGATAGAAAGAGTGTGTCCCCTTGGTCTTCTTCCACTTCCTTCCCTCCTAATACATAAATTATCAAGTCCACATTTCCTGTGGGTTCTCTAGAAAAACAATCTAAAAGAACTATCATTATGGATCTAGATCCTAATGTGGAGGCTCCATATTCCATTTCTTATTTCAAGAGTATTGGTGATTTGGAAAGGAATGGTAAAGAGAACACAAGTCTTGAGGATATGGAGTTTGATGATGATGCCTCATTTACTAAATTGGAAAAGGAAAAAAAAAGAAAAACTCATCTATTATTACTCCTAGGAGTGATGGGAACAAAACCCCTAGTCCTAATGGGTTCCCCTTGTTCTTATTTTAGACCTTTTGGAATATTATTGTTGAGGATGTGATTAATGTTGTCAAGGATATACTTATAAAAATTGTTGTCAAGGATTTTTTTGTGTGCTAGATCTATGTTGAAGGAGTTAAACTCTACTTTAATTGTACTTGTTCCAAAACATTTTGGTTTGATACCTTTGAAGCTTTTAGCCCTATTAGTTTCTATAATTATTTTTACAAAATCATTTCTAAAGTGCTTACTTCTAGATAGTTGTTGATCATCCCCTTGCTTATCTCCCCTTAGCATAATGGTTTTGTCCCTAGGAGGAAAATTATTGATTTAATCACTACTGTTCATGAGAATATTCACTCACTTGAAGCTTCCAAAAGCCAAGTGTTCCTTCTAAAGCTTAATATTTGTAAAGCACGTGATAGAATGGATCAGGAATTCTTGTTTAAAGTTCTTGGCACTTTTGGTTTTTTTGAGAGAGTTCTTCACCTCATTTGGAAACTACCTATTCAATGGTTTTTATTTTTTAACAGACCCCCTTCCCACTTCTTCAAGGTGGCTAGGGGTGTTAAGAAAGGGGATACCATTTCCCCCATCCTCTTCATTATAATGGCCAAGATCTTGGGTAGATATATACAAAAACATATTACTAATGGTTCTTTGAGAGGTCTTAAACCTTCTTCAACCAATTTGAAATGCTCACATCAATATTTTTTTGATGATACAATCATGATGGGGAGCTCCTCTATTGGAGAAGTGAGAGCTATAAAGAATTTTTTGAACCTTTATGAGGAAGCTTCTGAGAAAATGGTGAACAAGTCAGCTCTTCAAAATCTTTCCATCTACGCCATAAGTTTATTCAAAATTCCTTCTAAATATGTGGATATTATTGAGAAAATCCAAAAGTGCTTTCTCTAGTCTAGTGTGGAGGAAACAAAAATGATACCTTTGATGTCCTTGGAGGATATATTCAAACCGAAGAAAGTGGGAGATCTTGGTTTGAGAAATATCAAAATGTTTAATAAAGCTCTCTTGGCGAAGAAGATATGGAGAAATTATAGCAGCAGAGGGGAATGGAATAATATTTGGCATGATAAATACCTTCACAATATTCAAAAATTAAAGGATTTCCTTCATTCTCCTAATCTTCCAAGTGGTTCTATTCTTTGGAATAACATTAGTAAGGCTAGGGAGGTTTCCCATTGGTATGTATGTTGGAAAAATGGTAATGGCATGAATACCCTCTTCTGGGATGATTGCTAGATTAGCAGGGAGCCTTTAGCTGAATATACTAAGTGTGACACTTTCAAAGATGAGTACATTTATAAATTTTGAAGGTTTGTTTATTAATATTGGGTGAATGGAAAGTGGGTTGACTTGACCCATTATCAACCCCTTACTCCTTCCCTTGCAAAAGGTGTTAATTTCCTTTTCTTTGGGACACAGAAGAGAGGATGATATGTTGGTTTAGAGAAGTTCTTCTAATGGTCTATACTATGTGGCTTTTGTTGTGACTTTTTTATTTTATCTCGTTCCTCCCTCCCCTCTCCTTGTTGGTCTAAATCTTGGATTTAAAAAATATTCCCAAAATTAAATACATTCTTTTGGTTGGTGATTTAGAATAGAATCTACACTATTGATAATTTATGTAAGAGAGGTTTCTCTATTCCTAATAGATTATACCTTTATCTAGTTGATGCTGAATTGGTTAATCATCTCTTCTTTCTTCAATTGAGAGAACCATCTGATAAACATATTTTGAAACTACTTGGTAAGTATATTTTCCCACATGTGGCTTGGGGAATTTGGAAAGAATGCAACAACCGTATTTTCAAAGAAGAACATCTTTCACCTGCGATTGTTTTGAAAAAATCTTCAGAGCTATTAAGGTAAATATTAATATTTTGAATGTTCTTGCAGGAGGCAAGGGGAAGCTAAGTTGTAAGGATTATGATTATAAGGTTGCTAAGGCATGGAAAGTTCAAGTGGACATCTCTTCTACTTTGTATAAGATGAAGAAGAGCAGGGAGAAATGTGTTTGAATTCGTCCTCCTTCTAGCTAGGTCAAAATAAAATTTGATGGGGAACCCAAGGCTAATCCTAGGCAAGTTGAGTGTGGGAGAGTGATTAGGGATGAATATGGAAAGTTAATATTGATTTTGGTGCTCCCCTTGGGTAGCCATACTAACCATATAACCGAAGCCATTACTGCTTTCTAGGGTCAAAATTTGGCCCATCAACACAATTTCAAGTTTGTGTGTTTGGAGGGAGACTCTAAAAATATAATTCAATGTCTTAATGGTATGCATCAGCTCTCATGGACTATAGAAAAATGGATCAATTTTTGTTAAGAGATAATTGCCTCATTTGATAAATGAAAAATCTATCATGCTTATAGGGAGGCAAATATGGTTGCTAACTATTTTTCTAACAAGCGTGTCATCAACAATGGGAATCTTACATGGACAGTTGGGGACAAGTTGGAGGCTTACATCATAATTCTCCTTCATTATGACATATCCCATGGGGAGATTTAAGTAGAATCACTAAGCAATGATGACATTATTAGAATAACTGAGAGGGGGGGGGGGGGGGGTGAATCAGTGGCCTTAAAAATTATTCCAAAAGATCCAACCAAAAATTTATCTCTCAAATATAATACCTTCAATTATCTTACAGTCCCAATTTCATCAAGATGTATGCCATAAATAATCTTAACAAATATAAACTGCTCGGCAAGATATACTTTTTTATCTTTTTTTGACTTTACCGAGTAGCAACAAATAAAATTAGTGTTAACCGACCAATCCACTTTCAATAATGTGTAAAACAAAATATCAATGCAATGAAACATATACACATTTGACACATAGATTTTAATGTGGAAACCCAATATGGGAAAAACCACCTAGGACTGGTAACCCAAAATATTTTCACTCTTCTGAAGTGAGCTCGGTGAAGAGCCAACCCTGTTAAAGGTTACAATACACATTGTTAAGTGCGACCTTGTTAGAGGATTTAAAACCAATAGTTTGTCTTTTGACCTAGCACTCACTATGCTGTCAATAAGAAAACCTTTTGATACTATTGAGTATCTCAATACAATAAGGACTGTTAAATCCCACTCGGTTAAGAGGTTTTTTGAATCATTGGTTAAACTGATACAGTAAATGATCTGTTCAAAATACAACTTTGATTTGCAAATATTCAGATCTATTGTTAGTCCAATAATACCTCTCTAATCAATATATACTTTAGTTCCTTTGCTTTCTTTCTTTATTTTTCTCAGTGAATGCTTTGTCATCTATTGCTCGGTGTCTACAAAATTCCTTGGCTCTGTTCTTCAACCTGTATGATCAGATCTGGATGAAGAGTTCTATCTTCACACAAAATATAATCAACATTCCTCTCTTTGATAATGAATTCCTTGTTTCTTTATATAGACATGATTATCCACTCAATCTCCTTGTTTTTTTCATAGATCTCTCCTTGATCCGTAAAACTCGCTATGATTTTCTTTATCCCATAAATCTCTCCTTTAGTTTTATTCCCTAAATATCTCCTTGATAAATATGAATAAAACACAATTTTAATCTCGTTCCTTGCTTTAGCTTAGCTGATCATTAATAATAAAACAATCAATCAGTCAATCCCTAAATTGTAGCTCTACCAGCTAAGCAATTTTGTCGTTCTTTAATTCCAGTTATGCTCGGTCATCAAATTGAGTTATTCTTAGTCATTAACTCCAGTTATGATCAATAATTAACTCTTGCTCGATAACACTTTCTCAGTATACACTGTGAACTGCTCAGTGTTCACTATGACCTGGTGTATATAGACCTTTTATATTTTACTGACCACATAAACTTTGTCTCTTCAGATATTCAAGGTTATGACAATATGTGTATGAACAATCCAATCATATCAAGTTGACATTAATGATAATACAATACATTAACTAATTTAATGTCTTGCATTCACTTTTGCAGCTCGGTGATCATCAAATTATCATCTTCAAACATTCAATCAGTTATAGTTCATCAATATCTCCCTTTGGCATTGATGGCAACACAATATGAAATATGCAGTATAAAACATGCCATAACATACCAAATTTATTTTTCTATAACCAATTGAAATATCTGAATTTTGGTAAGCTTTTCTAGCTCATATTTAACATGTTTAATCACTACAAAAAATGTTTACCATACAACTCTCCCTATAGATTTGATTCTGCTATGTGCTCTCCCTTTCTTCATTCCCTTTGATGGATAGATGTAGCAATTCTGTCTCTCCCTTTCCTATAGAATCTCTCCTCCCTTTTCTGGATAGATATGCAATTTTAACTCTCTCCAATTCTCTCCCTTTGATGGATGGTTATTTCATTGACAATAACCTTTAGATATTCTCTCCCTTTGTTTTGTAGAATGTCCTCTCTGGTGGGTATTTCATTGAATCTTTCTCTCCCTTTGACAACAATGCCAAAAAAAAAATATACAACTCTGTAGTAGCCAACAATATCTTTGGTGTGTGGTTTAGATAAGTACCTTTAGCGTACTGATTTGTCATTGCAGTCCATATCTTAGCTTGCATCAACATGATTAATCTTCTGATAATGTGTTGGATGATGCAACCTCCAAGTCAGCTTAGTGACCAGTAGACAAGGGATCAACCCCTAGTCTATTTCTCAGGTATTCAAATGTATCTTTTGGCAATGGTTTTGTGAATATGTCTTCTAGTTGCTCTTTGGATTTTACATTTTATAGTATTACCTATTTCTCTTGTACTTGTTCCCTCAAGTAATGATACTTAATAGATATGTACTTTGTCTTAGCATGCATCACAAGGTTCTTTGAAATGTTTATAGCACTTGTATTATCACAATAGATAATTACTGGGTCAAGAATTTCCTCATTCATACCTTTCATCAATTGCTTGATCCATGCAATGTTAGAGCAATTTGAAACAGGAACTACATATTATGCTTCTATAGTTGATTGAGATATGCATCCTTGCTTTTTAATTATACATGTGACAAGTCTGTCACCCATAAAGAATGCTCCTCCTGTAGTGCTATTTCTATCATCTATGTTTCCAGCCCAATCAACATCAGTATAAACTTTTAGCTCAAATTTGCCTTCTTTATTATACCACAAACCATAGTCTTCAGTATTCTTCATATATCTCAAAATTCTTTTAACAACAGTCATGTGTGATTCCTTAGGGTTAGTAGAGAATCTTGCAACTATACCAACTGCATGTGCTATATCAGGTCTAGTGTGTACAACATACATTAGTTTACCAATCATAGATCTGTATAAGGTCTGATTTACCTCGATTGTCTTGTCTTCCTTTGTCAATTTGCATCCAGTTTCCATAGGTGTTCCAACTGGTTTGGAGTCCTCCATCTTGAATATCTTCAGAAATGTTTTGATGTATTTTGATTGTGTGATGTAGATGCCTTCAGCCTGTTGTAGAATCTGTAGACCAAGAAAAAAATTGATCTCTCTAAACATTGACATTTCAAATTATTTGCTCATTTCCTCAACAAATGACTTACATAGCATATCATTACCTCCAAATATGATATCATCAAAAAATATCTCAACAATCAAAATCTTATCATCAGTATCTCCTTTCAAATACAAATTAATATTGTCACTTGTTCTAACAAATCCAATGCTAATGAGATAAGAGTGAAGTCTTTCATACCATGCTCTCGGTGCTTGTTTCAATCCATACAAGGCTTTGTGTAGTTTACAAACCATGTTCCTCTTGTTAGGATCAACAAACCCTTCAGGTTATTCAATGTATACTTCCTCTTCTAGTATTCCATTCTAAAATGCATATTTAACATCCATTTTTTATACTTTGAATCCTTTAAAAGCAGCATAAGCAAGTAGAATTATTACTCCTTCTAGTCTAGCAACAGGTGAAAAGGTTTCTCCATAGTCACTACCTTCTTCTTGTGCATACCCTTTGCATACCAGTCTTGCTTTGTTCCTTGTGACTTCTCCATTCTCATTAAGTTTGTTTCTGAAAATCCATTTGGTGGTAATGACATTATTGTCACTTGGTTTAGGTACCAATTCCTGCTCTTTTGTCCCCAATGATCTGGTCTCATGGATGGTGTCTTTTGACATATTTAACAAGTACAAGTTTAGATCTCTATTGATCCTTTTGATCTTTATCACTTGATTCAGCATTGTGAGCATTTTACTGATTCTTGGTGTGTGCACCCTGTTGCTCTGTTGCACTATTCTGTCGCTTGGACAAGGTGTCAGGTTCTTCAATGTAGACAAATGTAATATTCAATTTCCTTTCTACTTTCCTCATCATTTTTCTCAACAAATTCATCCACTTTAACATTTGCACTCTCAATGATTTTGTTAGAATATTTGATCAAACATTTATAAGCTTTTCTTTTAGCAGAATATCCTAGAATATTCCTTCATCACTTTTAGAGCCAAGTTTACCATTTCTATCATCTTTCAATATATAACATTGAATTCCAAAAATTCTAAAGTAACTCACATTTGGTGTGTATCCATACCATAGCTCATAAGGTGTCTTATTTGTCTCTTTCTTCAATTGAACTCGGTTCAGTGTATAGACAGAAGTACTTACAGCTTCTCTCCATAATGTTTGTGTGATGCCTTTTTCAACCATCAGTGTTCTGGCACAATTAACAATTGATATATTCCTCCTTTCAACAATCCCATTTTGCTATGGTGTTCTCGGTGTAAAAACCTATCTTGTAATCCCATGCTCATTACAAAAGTTAGTGAATTCATCAGAAATAAATTCTCCTCATCTATCTGATCTTAAACATTTCAGTCTTTTTCCACTTTGTTTTTCAACTTTAGCTTTATACCATTTGAACATCTTAAATGATTCAGATTTCTCTTTTAAGGACATGACAACCATCATCCTAGAATAGTCATCAACAAATAGATTAAAGTATCTATCACCATAATATCTCTTTGTTCTCATTGGTCCACATAAGTTAGTATGGACTAACTCCAGAATAACATTAGATGAGTAGGTTTTTCTCTTGAAACTAGACTTTGTCATTTTTCCTATTTGACAATTCTTGCACATAACATGGTTGGGCTTTGAAATACTCGGTAAGCCTCTCAATTTTATTTTCTTACTTATCTTAACCATGTTGTCAAAATTCACATGACATAACCTTTTATGCCACAACCAAACGTCTTCATTTCTATCCAATAAACAAGTGGTCTCAATATTATCAAGATAGAATAGATTACCTTTTGTTTGTTCACCAATACCGATCAACTTTCTTGTTCCATTATAGATCATTGCCTTTTTGTTCTCAAATGCAACTCGGTGTCCTGTGTTGTTTAGCTGTGAAACACTCAATAGATTATAGTTACCTTTCACCCAATATGCATTTTCACATCTGATCAAATTTTTTAACATGATGGTACCTTTTCCTTCAACTGGGCAAGGTGAGTCATTACCCATCCAAACTGATCCACCATTATAATATTCAAAAGTTTCAAAATTTTCTTTATCTCCAGTCATTTGATGAGTACAACCACTATCAATAATCCAGACATCGTTTTTGCTAAATTTAGATATGAGTGCTATTTCAACATACCTTTCTTCTTCATTTGAATCATCCTTCGTAGAAACAAATATTACCTCAATATATTCATCAGAATCAGTATCAAAATTTTCAGTTTTGTTCTCAACCAGGTAACAAGCCTTCTTGCCTTTGTCCTTTTAATCTCGGTTATCTCTTCTATCAGAGTGTTGGTTGCTTCTATAGTCTCGGTCATCACTTATTTCATACTTCTTTTCATAAGATATGACATTGTCTCTTTCATCCTTTCTCTTGTTAGGGCGTCAAGCAACAAAATGTCTAATTTTTTTGCAATTAAAATCTACCAATGGTAATTTAACTTTATATCTTCCTTTACCTCTATGTAATCTCCTACCCATTAGTGCTTCAAGTTAATCAAGTTCTTTATCATCACTATCACTGTCACTATCATTTCTCATAGTGTGTTTGTTACTAGATTTGCTTATTTTCATAGAAGACTTGAATGCAGGCTCAATAGTAGGTAAGAAACTATTGTCATAGTTGTTCATCTCAAATGAAATAAGTCTACCAATCAAACTATCAAGAGTAACATTGTTACTAGCTATGGCTCTCATTTCTTGAATTGAAGATACTCTAATGGCATAAAAATGCAGTAAGGTTCTTAGAATTTTACGTACAAATGTTTCCTCATCAAGTACTCCTCCTACTCCACATATAACTTTAACAACTTCTTTGATTCTGTCACTGTATTGAGTGATGTTCTCTCCTTCTTTCATTCTCAGGTCATCAAAATTTCCTCTGAGGCTTTGAGCTCTAGCTCTTAGCACATTGGCATCTACTCCATGTACAAGCTTGAGTTTGTCCCCCATGTGCTTTGCAGAGGTGCATGATTTCACATCTTCAAATTCAACATTGGTTAGTGAAGAATTAAGTTCTATCAGCATAGAATTGTGTTCATGTTTCTCTCTCAATTGATCAATAGTTAGAGGTCCAATAGGTGCAACATATTTATTATCCAAGTGTTGTGTAACCTGATTTCCATTACCAGATAGATGAAGTCTTATCCTTCTTTTCTATGATGCAAAGTTGTCCTTGTTCAACTTAGGTACATACCTTTTACTCATCTTGCGATCTTTAGCTTAAGTCCCTTTAAACTGTTCTTCCAACCACCAAAGATTTGATAACAATTGTTAGAATAACTGAGAGGGGGGGGGGGGGGGGGGGGGNGTGAATCAGTGGCCTTACTCACCATGATTTTATTTATCCCGTAAAACTCTCCTTTAGTTTTATTCCGTAAATATCTCCTTGATAACTATGAATAAAATGCGCTTTTAATCTCCTTCCTTGCTTTAGCTTAACTGATCATTGATAATAAAACAATCAATCAGTCAATCCCTAAATTTTACCTCTGTCAGCTAAGCAATTTTTTTGTTCTTTAACTCCAGTTATGCTCGGTCATCAAATTCAGTTATGCTCGGTCATTAACTCTTGCTCGGTAACACTTGCTTGATATACACTATGAACTGGTTGGTGTTCACTGTGACTTGGTGTATACATAATTAATTATTAAATGGCTAAATTTTAGCTTAAGTGAACTAGAGATAAATAGGTAATTGAATAATTAAATCAATAATGATTTAATTAACAAGTGAAAATGCCTTTTTACTCTAACACCCCCCTTAAGATAAACTTAGGGAGGAGCTAAAAACCTAGAAAAAACTATTGAAAGCAGGAAATGGGTCGCGACACTATGGCCTAATCAGTACCCAAGTACAAAAATCTCTGTAAAGAGGAGGAAAGGAGAAAATCCAGTGGGAAAAACCCCTCTCTAAAAAGAGATGAAGACTAGTGAAGAAATGAAGAAGCCTCCAAACTAGAGAATGTCCCATAAGATAGGAACAAAGATCAAGTAGAGAAGATTGTAATCGACATGAGCTCCCTCAAATGACACTACTCTAATCGGGATGGAAAACAAAGGCAAACATTGAAACTTGAAGATACATATGACAAAAACACTAAAGTCTGAAGAGATGATCAAAAGAAAACCATGTAGAACACCACTAAAGCATGAATCTGCAAACATTGTCAAAGAATAACTGTTGGAACCTCCACTGAAATAGAATCTGATTAGGTAGTGAAGACAATAATCTGCATGAGTGCTCTCAAATGAAACTACTCAAATCAGGATGGAAAACATGGCAAACATCGGAACTCGAAGATACAAATAGAAAAAAAACACCAAAGTTTGACGAGCTGATCAAAAGATGGAAGGATGCCTCAAAAATAGGAATGAAAGAAGTGTCCATATGGTAAATGATCCATCTCACCAAAATGCATAGGTACCCAACCACTACATCTGCCTAGTACATAAGAACAAATACCGAATACATAACTCACTCCATCGAACCAAGGAAGCATTAGAACCAATAGGAAGTACCCTCCATAATGCTGAGCATGAGGATGTATGATAGGTACACTGAAAAAGGCTGCCAAGAATAACTACAAGTTGAAGAACTAGGAACATAGAAAGTACAATAGAAAGTACAAGCACATATAAAGGATGGTGTCGTGGAGGAAACACTGTCTTGACACATAATGAGGCTAATGTCGTGGAAGGAACACTCACTTGACAAAGGTAAATCAAAAACCCCATGGCACTTTATAATGTAGTGCGAGTACAAATAGACACAAAAATGTCCAAGATCCTAAGCATGCAAAACATATGACATTTTATCTCAGTGTGTTTCCAAAAAAAAAGGAAATGTTATAGAAATAGATGTCTACAATGCTTAGGAATGACAGAAAGTTGTAAGAACATATGTAACAACTAAAAGGAGTCATCCCATGCAAGGAAAATGATCCCAAGACCTGAAACATCCAAGATATCCACTAGAATGACAAAAAGAAAAAGAAAAACTGAATAATATGTACCTAGAGTAGATTCTAGCGATGAGACCTATACAAGAAGAAGGAGAACTAAACCAGCTTTCCCACGACATGCAAAAGTTGAAAAATGGTGTCCAGAGGAGAAAGATATGGTGACTAGAGTGCAAAATGGAACACTGACTTTGACTGACAAAAAATATCACAAGACTGAAAAATTAGAAAACTAAACCTATAAAATAAGATCAAGCTCGTAACCAGCTTTTCGACAATATCTTGTTTTGCCAAAAATGCCTCTGTTTACTCAAGATACAAGCAAAAAACCGAAGAGGGCTGCAGAACAAGAAGAACTCCAAGTGATCTCAGCTAAATCTGCCAGAGCTCCACTAAATCTGGTGGGACTGCTAAAATTTTGGCCAAAATTGGTGGAGGTACCAAGGAAAAAAAATTTAATTTAATTTTTTTTGTAATTTATTTATTTATTTTTTTGCCAGTATGGTGGTATGAATTTTGAGATCGCATGGAAACCGAGGTGGCATGAAAACTGAGACATTTTTGTCCTCAAAAAGTGTGCCAAGGTTGTGATTGCAAAAAAGAGGTCCTAGATTTCAACTGTGCCCAAATTGGACGAGCCTTCTATGAAATAGGGGTTTTTGGACCTTTTAAGCACAACAACGAGGTTGGTTTGTGCCCAAAGTCCTCCAAAAAACTTGAAACCCTTAGTGCTCCAAAAAATCTTCAAAAAACTCAAGAACGGGCTGCAATAACAAGGCTCTAATACCATGTTAGAATTCAAAGAATTCACTCATCAAGATCCACTGTATGCAAAATACCTGTCAAAAAAGCAAAGAATGGAGACACAACTCATAATGATCTAGAAGATGAAATATTCATTCAGAGAGAGAATTGAGAGAATTACAAAAGAATTAATAATTACAAAGAGACCAATCCTTATAAAGGAGATCAAACACCAGAAGGTGGAGAAACCTAGGTTGCATGATAATAATTAATAAAAAAATAATTATTAAATGCCTAAAGTTTAGCTTAAGTGAACTCGAGATAAAGAGGTGACTAAATAATTAAATTAATAATAATTTAATTAATAAGTGAAAATACCTTTTACTCTAACAGGAGTCTGGGCCCAACAAGAAGACTAGGGGGAATCTTAATAAAAAAGTCCAGATCTGTAGAACTTCAATAAAGAGACTCTGAACATGAGTCAATTAGAAGTTAAGGTGGCATAGACTGTCAAGAACCTAGCTTCGCTAGTGCCCCTCTTTTTTGGGTTTATGATTTTTTCTGCTATCTCTGATGTTTTTTGCTGGTATTTGGTTGTTTCTCTCTCTATTTGTATTTTTGTAGTATCATTTTTGTCTATGTTTATGGTATGGTGCTTTATTAGATTATTTGATTATGTAATAATATTTTGTATATAGGGTTTAGGTCCCTTCAAAACTTATTTTTTTTCCGTAATAAAAAATAATAGGGCACAAACATAACTATATGAAGGATCCTCCCCTCCGTCAATGATAAAATAATTAACACATGAAGCTACTCCAATATAAAACCCCCCTTAAATCTATTCAAACATTGAGTATAGAAGAAACAAGACATGAACCATGGAACTTTAATTTTCATAGGAAGACAATATTAGATTTCCATTTAGTGTTAGCATCCTTTACCTCATGTTTACGATGGAAAATTGAGATAATCATAACATTCCAAGAAAAGACCTTAAGATTCATGATTAAATATAATTAGTAGTGTCTTCCCTTTGTGGAATAAGATCAAATTAATTAGCTAGTGCAATATCTTCCTCAAATTGTTTATTCTCTTTCCCACAAGGAATAGCAGACCTAGATCTTTTTCTCATAATTAGACACAAAGAAAGTTGTCTCACATTTGAAGAATAAGATCCCTTTCTTGTAGGAGTAAGGAGATAATCTCACTATGAAATAATCTCACTATTTTTTACATTATAATAGGATGGTGAAGTGAGATGACTTTATAAAAATATCTTCCTGTTTTGAGCATTGAACGATATCTTGGGTTAATTTATTTTCCTAATCGTTCTCTAGTTGTCTACCATAATAGCATATATATAGGTCATTAAATTATTATTAAAATTATTTATTTTCCTCCAAAGTGATTTTGGTTGTTGATTCAACTATGGCATGGTTGTAGGCAAGACTCTAGGTTGAGAATACGAATTCACATGTTTTCTATTGGGCGAAATAACTTGTTGAGAATAACTATATTTGTTCTTCCTAATAGGGAAGGTCTTCCTAATTATATAAAAAATATGTATTAGGCCTATTCAAATATATTGTTGGCAAAAGAACCTCAAACCCTAGACCTACCAATTTAATGTTTTTAGCTAATTAATTATTCAGGTCCATTTTCACATAAACTCTTGAGTAAACTCTTAGACTACAATTTTTTTCTACTATACTTTCACCATAAAAATCTTCTAAGATGAGAAAAATATTTTTTAAATGGTCTAAAGAGAAGATATATAAAAGGTAATTCTAACCACATAAGATATATGGATCTAGATGCTCCCTCAACATAAAATTCCAGACACCATGCGTGTAAGTATGATACTTGACAATATAGAACCCAACTACCATACTGAAACACAACTTGTGCATGATTAACATGTTTTAATTTTCATGAAACATACCATTTCCCAATCCTCTCAGTGCTTTACTTTCCAATCCCCTATTCCACCAAACAATTTTTCTTATTTGTAAGAAATCAGATTTAGAAGCTATGCCTCTTAAAAATAAAAATAATTGAATGATATAATGACATTCACTAATACATTTGATCATATCATAAAATAGTCTAAATTCTAAAGTGTTACCTTATTACATGCTATTTGGCGTCAACAATCCATTTTTCTTTTTGCTTCTCATTCCTTGGTCTTCGAGTTGGGTATATAATGCTCTATATGATGCAAGATTGGCTAAATATTATATCCTCCCAAGATCAAGACACTCTATAAAAGTACAAGGGAGATCAACAATGAAGAATAATGTTATTCTATCAATGATACAATAGAATGAACTTGAGATTACAAAGGATACCCCTTGGTTATGTAGGCCAAGGTGAGACATAGGAAGGCATACAATTATTAAAAGTGTCTTAATGTTATGCCATGATACATAAAGTAATAACTTATAACCCACCTAAGGTGAAAAAGTGACAGTGTGACATATCCACTAAAGGTGGAAAGGTAAGAGTGTGATACATCTAGTAAAGGTGAATCACCCTCCAAATGTGGAAAAATACTAAAGTGATAAGTTGGCCAAAGGTGGAAGTCCCACTTAAGGTGGAAAAGGGATAATGTGATAATACCACTGAAAGTTGAAATGTTCTTACGTGGTCTCGAAGTAAACTTAAGTAAAATGTGTGTTTAGGACCTAGGAGAAGAACTTATAGGCACAAAAATTAAACACACCAATACCCCCCCTTAAGTGAAACTTAGGGAGAATGTATACAATAAAAACAATGCAAGATGGGTCCCAACTACTAGGCTACAATAGATACCATGTACAAATACAATACAATCTCTCGCAAATAGAGAAAAGGATAAAACCTTGTGGAATAAAACTCCTCGCCAAAAGAGAGATAAATATACAAAATGCTCTTAATAATGAATGAGATGGAAAAACTCCATGTGAGTAAAATGTCCCTCCATAAGAGAAAACAAGTAGCTCCCCCTCAATATAGAATGTGTACAAATGGTAGATGCTCAAATTGGATGTAGAAGATGGGACCCACACTCATAAAAAAACATTCCTCCCCTTAGGAAGAAACAAAACCAAAGGTGTATATATAAAGTCTCCCCAATATTTTTCAAGGAATACATAGGAAGAAAACTTTGGATGAATGGAGTTTCTAAAAACTACTTGAGTATCCCCTTGTTGATGTAGTAAGTTTCCCCTCCAAAACATGTGTACTAGGCCAAATTGTTGAAAAGGAAAACCCAAGATCTAGTGAAGATGAATATAGAATGATATCCAAATGCTCAAGTATCTCCTCTAAAGATAAATATACCTTCTACAAATGTTGGTCCAAAGTATCCACATTCATGTCAAACTAGAAAGAATGACCATGTAGAGAATGAAGAGGGCAAAAGTGTTCCCTTAAAACATCTGAATAAGAATACTCTCCATTGATGAGAAGATGAATACCATCAATGGTGTCTCCCAAATTTGTAAGATAATACTTCTCAAACAAACCTACGATGTATGTCAAGTAGTAATCCCAAGGAATTATATTTGGAAGACAATGCATATCCTATTACGCTAGATTAAAATAATCCAAAATTGTAACAACAGAAGCATCTTGGGAGCAATACTAGATGTGATCTAAATTGGAGGAGATGAAATGCAAGGATCAAGAACTAGATCACTTGTGAGATTACCCAATTTTAAGTAGTCAAAATTATTCTAAATATATGAATCCACACTCGAAGTGTGATCATCGTCTTAAGAATCAAAGTCATCAATAGGAATAAAGTTTGAAAAGAAATACAATTGAGATGCATGATCCACCATCACAATATCAAAGATAGCTCTTCTCTCCAAGTCTTTGATGATAAATAAATTAGGAGTGAACTCCATAGTCTTCCTTGCTGAACTATGAGTGATTTGTTAGATGGAAAGGAGATTATTTGTCAAGTTTTGTACACACAATATATTATTGAAGGCCCCATCCCCAATATCAATATATCCCTTAATAGTTAGACTCATATATGTATGATTTCCCATCAAAATAGATGGCATGTTGAAAGAATCAAATGAATATAACATGTATTGCAAAGATGCCATATGATGAGAAGCTCTTAAATATATAATCCATATCTCTCAATTAGAAATTGCAACTATAGCAAGTTCTTTCCCCTTACGTGTCTCTAACTTAGATGAATAAGAAGACAAACCACCTAACATTTTTGAAAGCACAATGATTTGATTCTTCTTAAGAAGATGCCTCAAGCTATCAATTTGTTTAAAAAAACTTGGGTTTCATCATGCCCAAATTTCTCACAATATGTACATTTAGGCTTATCCTTCTTAGATGATTCCCCTCACAAGGGAGATGATTCAAATTATTTTCTTATCTTGTTCTTTTTCTTCTTTTGATTCTTATTAGGATTAACTATTTCTTTCTTTACCTTGGGCTTAATTTCCACTAATGCTTGTTGTTGAGAATACTTGATTATACCCATGTGAATTAACTCTTCTTCCTCTTGTCGTAGGAGATATAAAAAAAAATCAAACTTAGGATCAACATATGATGCTCTGATATAAAGCTTGTGCATATGAAAGGCAAAAACAAATACTAGACACTTAGGACCAAGCTTGGATAACACATTAAGAACCAATTATAAATCCTCCTTTTGAATATTGCACTCCTTTAGTTGTGTTCTTAATTGCTTGAGTTTTAAGTAGTCATGGATGTGGCGAAAAAAGTTTGGATTAAGATTCATCAAATCATCATTATGATATCCCCAAATCTTATTATTTTTATCATACAATTTTTCAAGAGTCTCCCATGCCTTCTTAGGTATTTTACGTGATTCAATATGAAATTACTAATCAAATGAGACTAATGGATATATACATCCAAGTGTCTTTCCCCTTACAATCTCCCATTTTGTTAATGCATTAGGATCAATTGGTTGAGAAATTGTTTTCTTTAGATAGCCAAGATAACTCTTTCCCATGAGACAATCCTATACTAATTTCTTCCATGATGCATAATTATGTGATTTTAAGAGCTTAATTTGTGATTTCCCCATCATTAAAACATAATAAACATCCAAAAAAATGCAATCAACCATTACAAAGTTATCCCCCTAAGTTCGCTCAATCAAAGAACTCCCAAAAGTAATGATTTGACACTGTAACTTACTGTAATTATAGGTGCTAGATGCTAAAAATAGTAAGCTATACTTGATATTAGTGCTTAAAAATATCATAATGAATCTATAACTAACCCAAATCATTATGCAAAAGACAAAATCAAGATCTATGCGTTACAATTGCAAAAGTAAGCCAAATAAGGTCATGCATTGAAAGTACAATTTCTGATCGCAATCACTACAAATTGATAGCGCACTATAAAGTACATGAAAAATCATGCACTTTCATAAAACTTGTGCATGAAAAGGAGTCTGTGTGAGCCCAAATGAGGCCTTGGAAGTTGCAAAAATGAGAATTACTTAATATTCTAAATAATCTAGACAACAAAATTAGAAACCACCTACACCACTATGAAGAGCACAAAATTCTATCCCGAATAAAAGAAATTTCTCAAATGATTGAGATATCATTGTTTGAAAATCATCTCCAAGATGTGGAGTAATTATGATGGTTGTATCGTCATGGAGGCCAAAATATTTTTAGAGCTCTAGGTCAATTGATTCAATTTTGACAAAGTGATAATTGATCTTAACTAATTTGGGCCTTCTGAATCTAATGGTGACCAAGTAAGTGCCAATTTTGACTTGCCATAGAAAACCAAAAAATATAAAACCCCCAAAATGCGCCAAGATTTGCAATATAGATCTGTCAAATAAGAATAAGAAGAGGCAATCCCACAAGCTTTGATACCATGTTAGAGTTGAGTATATAATGCTCTATACAATACAAGATTGGTTGAAGATATTACCACCCAAGATCTAGGCACCCAAGATCAAGGCACTCCATGAAGAAACAAGAGAGATCAACAATGAAGAATAATCCTCTTCTATCAATGATGCAATAGATTGAATTTGAGATTACAAAGGAGAACACTTGGTTATATAGGCCAAGGTGAGACTAAGGGAGACATAACATTATGACAAGTGTCTTAATCTTGTGACATGATACATTACGTAATAACTTATCACCCACCTAAGAAGAAAAAGTGATAGTGTGATACATCCACTAAAGGTAGATCACCCTCCAAAGTTGGAAACATGATAAAGTGATAAGTCCAACAAAGGTAGAAGTAGCACTTAAGGTGGAAAAGTGATAAAGTTATAAAGTGATAATACTGTCAAAAGTGGGAATGTTCCTATGTGGTCCTTAATTAAATTTAAATAACATGTGTGTTTAGGACCCATTAGAAGAACTTACTAAGTACAACACTTAAAAACACCGACACTTGGCTATTCTAATGGGGTTGACAACCATTTCTCTAGTTGCTAATTCACCATTCATATTTTCTCTTGTCATGGATTCATTCCCATCTATTATAACAACACTTAGTTATTTCTCCTCCAACACCTACATCTACTTTGTACCTACTCTTCTTGCTTCCTCCTTTAGCCTCATTCTAAAAATGTTATTTCTTTGTCCTGCTTGACCTATTCCAGTGTCAATCACAAAAGAATCTCTACTAGGGTTTACTAGAAAAGTGCTCCTCGAGAATTTTCTCTTTCCATATGTCCACTTTCATAATTCAAGTAGAATTTATAAATTAAACCCACCATCTCTAGTTACGTTTATAGAAAGATTTTTGGTATATGCCATTAAAAGGTCATATTGCATTTGAAATTTAGAAAATGAGTATTAATAGTCCTCTACTCTCAACCAATAGGGTGGAGAAAATAACCCTAACTTGTAAAGATAGTCACATGAGTGAGATCCTCTATCATTTCAATTATTGCACGTATATATTTTATTTAATCAACTAACAAAACAAGGGGGTTGACCCTTAAACAACAACAACTTGAGAGCTATCAAGAGATCAACAACACATTACAAAGGGTGTTGGCTGTTACAAGTTAAGGCCGCAAAGGACACACTATTAGTAGATTACCCACTTTCCTTAAAAGGCCTCTTACAATATATGTGTTATTGCATACATTTAAATTATTCCATGTATGGTATTTGTGTTTGAAGTTTCATGATTAGATATTATTATAATTAGGAGGTATTTTCTTTAATGTGTAAAATTATAATATTAATATTATAATATATATCATTTAATGAATACCATGTTTAGTTTCCATCAATATAAAATATAGTACATTATTCACAAAAAAAGGAGACCCAAGGTCACCCCTTATAAGTCACTTAGGTAGAGTCCGGAGAACAAGTTACACAAAGACAAAGTTCCAGAAACAAGAAAAACAAGTAAAGTCTAGAAAGATAGAAAACAAAATTATATTTTAATTTTCTTTTTAAAATTCAATCACATAGAAGAGATTCATAAATAATTTGAAATACGAACTAAATATTTCAACATTTTAATAATAACCAAAAAGTGAATTATCAAATAAACAAGATGATTAGGCAAAAGAAAGCGACTAACAAATGCAAAATCCTCATAAATATGGAGAACACAGACATCTTCAATGTTGGGCTTAAACAACATTTTCATGAAATAAATAACTTCTTGGTGGATGAAAAGGTCAATGAGAAATGTGAGCATGTTCATATCAGTTTGCTGATTTTTATAATCTACAAGATTGTAAGTGCATGTAAAAGGCCGTGCAATAGAAATAGGGCTACTAATACTTTTTTGACAAATCTGTGGTATGATGAGGAATGTAAGGCAACAAAGAGATCTATAAAAATGAAAGACTTAAGCAAAGAAATCAAGAAGTACACAAAATTGATTCAAGCATAAAAAGAAAAGTATGTAAAGGCAAGAAGGGAAGAGTTAATATCCCTTGGAAAAAACAATCTCAAAAAGTTTTGGAAGGAACTACAACAGGGGAGAAAACAAATTGAGAATAATATTACAGATGCACAATGACTAGAGTATGCAAAGTTACTATATGAAAAAACACAAGAGGAGAACACTCCTCCCATAGTGAATACATAGGAGGAACTCTTCACAGTTGATGATATCAAAATGAGAATAAAGAAATTGGCACGTGGTAAAGCTAGTGACATTCATGGGATTCAAGCTAAATTTAAAAAATGGGGAGCGAAACTCCTTGCTCCTCACATAAAAGAAATCTTCAAAAGTGTCATTCGAGATGGTTTCCCAATAGATTGGACAACTAGTGTGGTTATTCCCCTCTTTAAAAGTAGGGATATCAATAATCCATCTAACTACCGCACTGTTATGGTCAACCCCCTTTTTGACAAACTTTTTGGGAGTATGATAGAACATATAATCAATAGTTGGGCAGAAGGTGAGGGAAAAAGAGAAAGAGGGCAAGTTGGTTTCAGACCTAGACATTCCGCCATTGACCATTGCATCACTCTTCGACATTTGATAGAGAAAATATGAGACAATCAGGGGGAAGAAGCTTATTGTTGTTTTGTAGATTTTTAAAAAACCTTTGATACTATGCCTAGAGACAGGCTATGGAACAAAATGGAAGAATTAGATATCTCTTACGAGTATAGACTGTCAATGCATATATTATATGAGAGTATTAGAGACAAATTCAAAACCAGTGAAGGAATGCCCAAATGTTTTGGTAGGGACATTGGTGTTAAGAAAGGTTGTTCTTTACCCCCCACCTTGTTTGGATTATACATTGATGAATTAGAAACTTGGTTAACCAAAACATATGGGAGAGTTGTTCAATTGATAGGGTATGTGGTGAAGCTTCTTTTGTATGTCGATGATCTTATCTTAATATAAAAAATAACTCATGGATTAAGAGATCATTTAAGGGCCTTAGAGCACTTTTGTCAAGAGGTTGGGATGCAGGTGAACATTACTAAAGCCAAAATCATGATTTTTTCTTTAGGGAGGAAATAAAATCATATTACCTTCATTTTTTAAGGCAACCCATTGGAAATTGCGAAAGAATACAAGTATTTTGGGATTGAATTTCATTATAAGCTTAGTTGGGAGACTTGTATAGCGAAAAGGATACAATGGGATGGAAATCATGATGTTTACTCCAAAATAGATGCAGAAAAGATAAACTTTGAGATTGGAAAACCAATAAAACTCTTTTCGATTTGTTGGTCACACTGATGGTTCTGTATGGCTGCAAAGTTTGGGGAGGCAGCTTGTCAAATTGTGGATGAAGGCAATTATAGAGAATTCAGAAACACCTAATCATGAGCAGTCTCAAAGTTAAAACCTCCATACCATATGATATTCTTTTAGCGAAGGTTGGTACTTTTTCGTTGGAGGCATCAACGATAACCTAGTTACTAAGTTATTTAAAGAAGTTTGAAAACATGCATAACCAACGTTGGCCAAAAAATGTGAAGGAGGAGGGTCTTGACCGTAGAAAGAAAAGTTGGATGAAACAAAATAAAAAGTGGTTGAATAAATGAAACATCAAGCTACATGAGTGTCCTAATGTAAATGAGGCAATTAAAAAGTTTGTCATAGAGAAGTTTCAGAGTGCTATGTGGACTAATAACATTGGTAAAAAAAAGGCTTACTACATTCAAGACTTTAACCCAACCTGGGAGCATGGAGAGAAAGCTTATTTATGGGCAACTATTAAAGGGAAAGCAAGGCTATTAGTGACACAATTGAGAACAAGATCACATCATCAACATGTTTTAGGATGGGTGTAATTGAAACTGAATGACACTTTCTCATGGAATGTGCAACATATAACGATATTCGAGTTCAATACAAAATCATCTTGAAGGCCGACAACACGCACAATTTATTTGAAGAGAATAAGATAACCAAACTGCTAGTTTTTTGGTCAAGATTCATAAAGAAAATCAGACATGAAAAGAAATATGCAAATAGTTTAAGGCTGCAAGCTTTTTGATCCCTTAGAGTGTTAAGTCTATTAGATATAATTATTCATTCATTCAATAGTTGAGTGCCTTAATACAGAATTAAATTTGAAAAACATTCCAATATCAGTAATACCACAACTCAACAGATAAATCTAAGGATCTATTCTTAAATATTATGTTTTTGTTGTTAACCAGTAATTATTGGCTTATTTGGCTTAACGTGAAGCGCGTATGTGGATAAGATTTTCAGTATTCTGAAAATGCAAACTAGGCTATATGTAGATAAAAGATAAGCACAATTTCGTAAACTTTCACGCAGGATTCATCGGCAGCATCGATACAAATTGATAAGCACAATTTCGTAAACTTTCACGCAGGATTCATCGGCAGCATCGATACAAATTTGAATGAGTTACAGTCATTTTCTGAAACAATCTGGTATGAGCTTTATCTAGTGATTTAATGCTGTATAAACTGGATTTAAATGCAAGCATCCTCCCTTTTACCTTGAAATCCCTGCAAATTTTGATCTGTTTCATTTTTTTGAAAAGTTGATAGTTAGCCTCGTTTTGATACAATTCTTCCAGCTTGAAATGATTTTAAAGATTCCTCTAGAAAAAAGAAAATGGAAACACTGAGAGCTTCATTTTCTTCTGTTGGATTTCAGTATTTCGTGGTAATTTGTCCTTCCTCCAAGCAAAGCTCGAGTCTTCGCGGCAGTTACTTTGCTGGGTTGAATCCTCAAAATGCTGACAGCAAAAACGGTGACTGCAACGTACGGAATTCATCCAACAGTTCACAGCAAAACTAAAACCGTTAATTCCGCTTTTCAGGGTTTAAATCGCACAAAATTTTGTCCACAACAGAAAACTCGAACTCTCCTAAGAACAGCTTCGGCGCAGAAAGAGCTTTATCAGCCCTTCCGTCCACCTCCAGCTGTCCAAAATATTCCCGATGCCGCAAAAAAATTAAGCACCGATGAACAACTAAATATGCTTCGTGACAGAATAGGTTTGTGGCATCAGTATGCCGAACTGATTCCTGCTCTTTCTAGGGCTGGACTCGCTCCTTCAAAGATCGAGGAAGCGACTGGAATTTCAGGAATAGAACAAAACAAAATTGTAGTTGCTTCTAGGGTTCGTTCTTCTCTGGTATCCAATGGCTTCGATGAAAATGCTTTAACCTATTTTGATTCCGGTGGAGCCGATATCCTATACGAGTTTAGGACTCTTTCATCAGAACAGCGAAAGTCTGCTGCTGAATTTGCCTTTGAAAGGAAAATTGATGGTAGGGAAGCCAAGGATTTGGCCAAAGCCATGAAGGAATTCGAAAGGCGGCGTAAAGTAGGATGGGAATCCTTTTCTTTTCTCCCTGGTGATTGCTTGGCTTATTCCTTATATTGCCAGAGTAAAGAGTACAGAGCCAAGCCAGAGCGAGAATCCGCACTGAAGAAGGCTCTTTCTTATGCAGTTACAGAAAAAGCGAAAGCTAGGATTCAAGGATTCCTAGATGACGGTGAGGAAAGCAACCGGGATGAATCTTCAGACATTTTGCGGCGCTTAGTTGTTGTAAGATTGATGCCAGGGGAGGTCTCAGAGGCTAAGGTTCCTTTGGTTTTGCCTGTAATTGATGCAAATATTGAAGAATTTCACCAATCCCCATCTCGTAGAGCAATGGGAGAAGGCCCCTTTAGGATCTATAAGTCCGAAGCATCATGGAAATCTTGGGTTGTTTTGCCTGGCTGGGAACCACTGATTAGAGCAGAAGCCCCTGTAGTTCTTTATTTTCCTGATGCAAATGTTCTTCCATGGAGAGTAAAAGCGGCAGACAAGAAGGACCCAATTCTTGTGGCAGTAGACAAAACAAAGACTGAGATTGATGCAGAAAGTTTTTTTCTGGTAACCTCTACTGATAATTCTTTGACTCTTAAGAGAGGATCTGCAATTTCTGTTTCTGGAGGGCCTGTTTTGGGTATGGTAGTTTTAGTTGTTAGACCACCTAAAACAGAGAGTGATGAACTGAAGATGGAAGATTGGGAATGATTATTTGCCTACCTAAAACTAAGCATTTGCATGCATGTCTCAATTCCCAATCTTCAAGGATGTTGTAAGAAATTTTGAGCATTGCTAAAATGGAGCACGTGAAAATAATATATTTAATTTGTGGTGTCCAAACTAAACGATTTTTGGAATTGTCAGCTGCAATCTTGACTACAGTGCAACGAGACTTTATTTTGGGAGAATGTTTGGCAGTTGTTGGTTTCTAATTCATAAAAAGTCTGCCGCTTTAGAACCATGAAATATTTCATCTGGATTTAGCATTTGCCCCATACTTTTCAGATATATTCTTGTTCTTCTTGTAGACATGGAAACAAGAGTAGAGTTTTTGCATTTAATTTGTTTGTTGGCTTAATATTTCTTTTCATGTTTGTTTCTGACCTAAAAGTGTATGACTTTCATGATCACAACTTCACCTTGAGGGATACTTTATTGCTACCCAAATTTCCAGATGCTTGAATGAAGATTACTGTTTGGTTTCCCTTTCAACGAAGTCACTTCATTTCATCCTTTGCTATAATTTGTATTGTAGAAATATTCCCATTTTTAGCAACTATAATTTCATTTGATCATAAACTTTGGGATATGGGAGATTCCTTGGGTTGGTTAGAACAAATGCATCTTGGAGGCTATTCATAAAGACAAGGAAGGAATGAGCAGATTGAGTTATTTGCTTATAAATTATACATCCTTGCGGGCAGTTCAGTTTTTAGGTCTTATAAATTTGATCCTCTTCTTGGAAGTGGCATCATTAAATTATTTCTCAAGAATCATAAGACCACCTAAATGTGTCTCTACAATGCAAAACATGGATTTAAAGGATTCGGAGTGTTTTACAGGACGTGGTAGTGTAATGATGTATGTTTTAGCTGAACACATTGTAATCATTGACCAGCCAAAGTGAATCTCAACTAAAATGTTAAAAATACAAAACCTTTACCATAGGAGTTTACTGGAAATCAGTGCTCTGTATGAGTTGATCATGCCTGCAATAATTGATGTGGAATTTGGGGCATTGCATTCTTCTTGAAGATTGCTGACACAACCCATGCTTGAAGCATTCACAACTCTAGCATCAAAACTTTCAATTTTGTCTACTTTAAGTTTTCTAGAAAAAATGGAGTTTTCTATACAGCATTTTAGTTGGTATTTCTTGCTATCTTATACCATATATTATATCAGTATTCCTTTCCCAGCATTTTCTTCTCACTATATTTTGTTTGGTTAGTTGTTCATTTCTAATGCAAAATGATAATCTCAGGTCACATACATGATACATCTCTTTTTCATTTAGTCACAGTTCATGGTGATAATACCATACCTTTTGCTAGATGCTGATCCTAAATTCATCATAGCTAACCTTGAAGGAAAGTTAAATATAGGAGCTTGACAACAAACTATTTGAATCTTTCAGTAAAATTCTCTAAAGTGTACTGTTGCTCAACTTCCTTACAGTTTGAGCATGTTATGCACTGATTATGACTTATCGGTTCAAACAATAACCCTCCCTTCAATAGGTTAATTTTTGTTTTTCGTTAACACGAAACTAGATTTTTTTTTTTTTACATGTCATTTGTTTATTGGCTTCATTCTTTTTGTTCTCTCCTGGCTTCTGACTTAAACCTGTATGAATTGTGGGGCCTCCAATTGTTCAATCCTTTAAGTGTGACATTATTAGTGGTCAAGTTTCAAGATAGTAATAGTAAATAGAAAGATTATTATTTGTATCAAATGACATTGTAATTTAATGCTTCATTCAAACACACAGCAGTCCCTGAATCTACTAACCAAAATTAACTTCAAATACACTCTTAAAATACAAGATCTTAATTATACATATATAACTTTCACTTAGATTTACTCCTGGTCACATTTAGCTTGCTTTCATAAAAGATTACCTCCTTTTTTTAAATGCAAAGTAACTCAGAATTTGTGGACTCAGATTGCTCTTTTCATTTTTCTTTAATGTTATGATCCAATCAAACTTTTAACATACATTTCATGATAATATTATACTTTGACCCAGAGGTTGATCCTAATTTATATCACTATTTGCAAACCTTAAGGTGCTACACCATGAAATATTCCTAAAGGAAAGAAACACACCGATTATCTGTATAAGAGTCAAACCTGTTTGAGTAATTTACTAATATTCCTTAATAAAATTGACACTTATTTATTTATTTTGATTCATAACGATAGATGGTATTATATATAATCTCTTTTAATAATCCTATGGTGAGGGTAAACCATTACCCACCTAATACTCATAATATCAACAAATAACTGAACATAAATTACTTCCCAAGTGAACCATGAAAGCAAGGCCTGTTATGAGGTGGAACCGTGTAAGCAGGTCCTCTCCACCTCTGCTTGAACCATTTTTAGAACACTCTCGAAGAAAAGCCAACATTTCCTGATGTTCGTGTTCACTATTTGTCCACATATTCACTGCAAAATACACAACCTTTTGTGCTCGCCATGTGCACATTCATATTGAATAAAACAGAAGTACAGCTGTAAACTAGCACAATAACTTACTGAATGGTGAAAACTTGGAACAACACACTTTAATTATCAACAATCTTGGTCTAATTGGTCGTTGGGCATATTACTGAGTTTTCTGAATGCATGTGAAGAGTGACCAGTTTTCTTACTGAGATTGGAAACTTCAGAAGCATTTTCTCTCGCACATGCTTGTGAATTGAGTAAAACTTTCTTCTCTACATGGTCAGGGGCAATTCTTTCCTCATCCACTAACTGAAGTCCGCAACATATTTCTTCCCTAAATTGTCCAGGTCTGTGTGTAAAGGAAAGCCAATACTTCAGTTTCAGAGGGTTACAAGCTTCTTTTGAAAAGGCTGTATTGGTAATGCTGGGCTGTGCTACTTTCAAGCCCATCAAAATACTAATAAAAATGCATTACGAATTCAACTCATTTTTTTTTGCATTTATAAGCAGAAATTTTAAAGTGGAATAGGACATCTGTACGGTTCAATGAAAATTACAAGCTGTAATCTTTAAATTTTTACAAGCTGTACTCTTGTAAAATAAAGCCCTCAGCCATGAATGTCCCATAGAAAGAGGCAAAAAAAAAACATGATCTAAACCAAAATAACTCTGATCACATAGTTTTGTAAAATGTAATATAAGAACTACTTAGCCAATGGCCCCATCATCACAAGATGCGAGTTTAAGTAAATATTGCATGCCATAAAGTTAGAAAATTACAGTTTTTACTTACAGTTCTCAAATTGGTCAATATGACAGTAAAACACGGCCATGGAAGAGCCTCTCAACAATGCTATTTCCACTACAAAGTAAAGGCTGTTTTCACGAGAAACCCTTTTTTGTGAAAGATAATTCAGCTAGAAAAAGTTCTCGAAGAATGAAAATCATTAAACTGAGGTGAAAGAAAAGTAGATTGCAACAGATTCACATGAGTTGGAAGCTAAATATCCACCAAAGCAACATATCAAATTCTCAGGAAACAAATAATAGAGTGAGCATGTGCCTCTTCTTCATCTCCATTTTCACGGCTCGGAGAGAAGTAAAACACGGATACAGAGTTAATAAGGCAAATGGAAAGGCCTACCAGTAATAACTTTATGCCCTGCAAGACTGTTATACAGAGAAGTTGAGCAAAGCAAAGGAATGCTGGAGGAAGGGCATGCTCTTATGTGCTCTTCTTATCCTTCCTCACGTTGTTCAGTTTGGAGTCTGGATCATTCTGGAAGATGAACTGTTCTCCCTACAGCTTGCCATGACCAATGACTAGACCAATGACTAATCAATGTTTCAGCTTGAACTTTACTATATATATGCTGCAAATTTTCTTGCTCATGTACTGCTTTGCCTTAATAGAGTTATACACTGCATTAAAATCTTTTGATCTGTGTTTTGATTGTAGAAGAATTGCCTTGCATATGGTTGAAAAGAAAATCTTACAATTTCTCCAGTTAATTTTGTTGTGCAGAATTTTCTTTCCATAGTTCAGATCTGCTCTACAGTGATATGCTATTAGGCATTTCTGTTCAAGCCGTTCCTTTGGAAACTGCATCAAATTAACACATATTTCTGCAAGAAACAAAGAATGAAGAGAACCAGGAATTCAGTAAACATGTTAGATACTGAAAATTTAAATTTGAGATTCATTCCAAAAAGAGAAATCGCAATATATCAAAAAAATATGAGAAAATGTTAAATCTATATGCAATGGTGTATGCTTTTGAAGAGCTGACTTATTTTCATGGATTGTAAAATAACTTTTATCAATTATTTGTCCAAAATAATACATCATAGTTCATTGTACTATGGTCGAGCTTGAAGTCACAAATCTCAGGAATTATATAATTCAGATAGAACACTTGAATATTTTACAATAAAATAGTGCCCTTAAGCAATGCTCAGAACTTCTCATTTAAACACATGAAAATAAGATTTGAATTTGGGATCTGTATGCAACCGTGAAGTTGCAGGTACACAAATAATCACTTTCAAAATTCAATGTTCTATCTAGTCCATCTGTCAAAATTTGAGGTGCTCAAACAAATTAACAACTATAATTGTGATACCGAATATAGACCCTGCAGAGTTAGAAATTGCATGTTCACTTTTAATAGTAAATGAATTATCAAGGAAGATTAGCAAGCCAATAAAATCTTTTCCATCAATTTCAGTCCTTGCTATTTCATTGCAACAGAATTGGGTTCTTGTTGGCATTTTTCATTCTCCAAGGAAGAACATTCACATTTGGAAAGCAAAGAAATACAGGAGTCTCTACACTGATCAAAGGTTCTCAGCTAGCCCAAACGTCCCAAGATTTCCAATTTGTTTCTAACTTATAAACCCTAAAGCGACATTTTCAAGCATTTTACAAGACGGAGGGAGGTGAAATTCTTTGAAATTTGCATCAATTACATGCAAAAACCAAAGAAAGCTTGGCCTCTGAGACTTCTCCTGGCATCACTCTTACTAGAAGTAAATGCTGAGAAAGCTCTGAAGATTCATCCTGGTTTTTCCCTCATTACTATCAAGATATCTATCAGTTCAGCCTTTGCTTATAACTGCATAAGAAAGAGCTTTCTTCAATAGCCATTTCTGTTCTAGTTTGGTTTTGCTCTCTTTGCTCTGGCCATAAAAGAAGCAAACCAAATCATGGTTACTAGACTATCACTCAGCAAAACTTCATATATACTGCACTTACAGAAAAGTGTGATATAAAAAGATTAAAAAAAAACAATTTTGTTTGGAAAATTTGGCCTAAACTTGCCAAACTTGCCAAACTTGACCAAACTCGCCGAGCCTCTAAAACAAGTCTTCAGACCTGCTTTAGGCCTGTTTGACCCAGGACTTGCGGGGATTTCCCAAGTAACCAACAGGTCTGGTATCTATGAGCCAACAATCACCAGGGATGGGAGGACTCTCATCCCTCTTTACATTCCTCTCAAAATCCTTCACAGATCTGATCAATCTCTTCACTTTCTTGCCATCAACCCTTTTCCATGGAAAATTCAGCAGCAAAGTCTTTGTTCTGATGGAAGGATTCTGAACTCATACAAGATACTGGCTCCACCGATAGTATCACCGGGTACATAAGTTTTATCAAAGCCACTGAATAGTGGAGAAGAACTTACCCTATAAGCAACCACAATTTGGTTTTGGCTCAATTCTTGATGTTCCTATGGCTTCCTCATTGCTTGAAGAAGTAAATTGGGCCGAAGAAAAGGTAGGGTTAAGTCTGCATATTGATGCTGCATACCTGTCGTGTTACAAGAATACTCAGTTTCACATCAGTTCCTAAATTTTGGCATTGCTTATAATGTTTGTATGGTTGTTAGAGGATGGAATCGCTGACAGAGCACCTGCTGCACTAAAGAAATGCACTAGAATGTTCAAAATCCGTTATTCTTCAGTGGCTGGTAAAATTTAGTGCAATCTGAAGTTTTGCTTTTGACTATAATACCTTAAATGCATTATTAAGGTTATACTATGCTGCTGATTCCCATCCATATTTTGCAGTCACTGCTTTTGCTTAAATCATGACTTAATTTTTCTTAGAGATAGGAAAAGTGTTGTACATATGTTGTCATTGATCTAAAGCAAGCATGAGAGTGTTTGTTGGACAGATACTGTCATTGATATCATGATGGAATGCTCTTTTCGCAGAATGTTAATGCTATTATTATAAGAGCAACATCAGGAGTATGTACTACAATCAGCCTGTTCCTGAAAGTTCAGTGCATTTGCAGAAGTTTGGAAATGTCTGCGTTGGGTTACTGAAGGTTGTTGTTTAGAAACAATTTATGTATCAAGTCGCTCTGTCATTGTTCGGGAGTATGTACTAGAATCAGCTGTTCCTGAAAGTTCAGTGCTTCTACTGCAGTTGAGTTCCTTAGCTTGCAGATTGGATATTAAGTAAGGCTATACATGGAGTACATTATATTCGAGTTTCATAGGATTTGCTCTAGAGGACAAGAAGTTAGTGTTGGACTAATTACCAGCGTCCTTCGGATTCAGGACATGGACTAACAGCCTCCCGTGGATCCGCTTATTTCTGGCATTTGTATCAGCCAACGGTAAATGTGTTCCAACAATTAGTATCAAAGCCAAGTTGCGGGTTTGAATCCCCTTGGGTGACAAACCCCTCGGGTGACACTGGGGGGTGGGGATTGTAGGACTCATCACCAGTGTCCTCCGTATTTGGGACATGGACTGACCACCTCTTGAGGATTTTCTTATCTATGACGTTTGTATTGGGTGTTAATAGGTCAATCTTTTGGTGCAATGCAAATGTGTTCGAACGGTTAGAAGTGACAGAGGGCACATTGTGTTAGTTTGCTAATTGGGTAAGAGTTTTTGTTGGATGTGCTAGAGGAAGGAAACATGTGTCAACTAGAGGAAGCGTGGTTAGATAAATTAGGACCAATTCAATTCATTGTAGGAACACATAGTGTGTTCGTACTCCTAGGTTAATGCATTTATTTTAGGACCAAGCTGACACGCATTGCAAAAAGTTTTGAACTAAGGAATTATCTTTGACTGACACAGTGAGTTGCAGATAGTGTAATCTGGTTTTAGGCCAACATAAAGATGATAATAATGTAATGAAATACATATATACTATTTGAAGAAGATGGTGATTGAATAGAGGTTGTAAAGTGTGTGAGCATGCAATATCATGTCCACACTGTGAATGTGTTGTGAAGTAAATTGGACCAGTTAGATGAATTGGGACAAGTTGAGTTCATGGTAGGAAACACATAATACTCCTAGGTTAGCATTTGTTTTAGGATCGAGCCGACTGTTAAACATGCCGAATAACTGAGAGGGGGAGGGGGGTGAATCAGTTATTCTCACACATCTTACAAAACATTTTCTCTGTCGGTAAATAGTTAAACAACAATAATAACAACTTTTGATCTATCCGTTAAGCACATTAAACATTCACAGAAAATGTAAACATGGTAACACAAAAACACCGACACAGAGAACACCGAGATTTACTTGGAAAACCCAAATTGAGAAAAACCACATAGAAGCTAATTCTCATGAAATGAAAACACCTGTTAGGGTGAGACTAATTAAGGTGATTTTTACAAGGCTCAATGTCGGTTGTGCTCACTGCAAGTTAGGCTAACTACCCTTAAATATAAATAGGCTCACTGCCAATTCCAAAGAGGCCCATTGCCAATACAAAGAGGCTCACTACCAAGAAGTATGAAAAGAGATTGAATCCACCACTGAGATCACCAACACTCTGCCACTTGCACAAGCAATACACAGATCTTGTGAAACAAATTTGCAATCACTTTGCATACAAACAACACATAAGCCACACAAACAATAAAAGTCCTTGCTCGATCTTCTTATACTGCTTGATGCCACCAACCATGTTGGCCAAAACAATTTAAAATAGCTCGCACCGAGACATTCCCACGACGGTAAGGAATGAAATGTGAACCACCTCGACCAATAGAACTCGCCTCGTGCAAGCCAAGATGTAACACCTTCTCCAAAGTCATCGGTTCCAATGATCACAATGATCACGTTACATAATAACAATTGGGACCGAAACACGAACACACTTAAAATATGATCGACCCCAAACAATCGATCCAACATATGTTGCACAAACCAACACCAAAAGGGGACAAGGATAGATATTTGAAGAAAATCATTCAGTGAACACTTCTACCGATACCACCAAGACTATCGGTACACACCAACCAATACAACCGAAACATGACAATGCATATAGTATGTTGACATCAATGACAATAACATTAATAACATCAACTTCACATTCTAACAATCTGCCTCTTTGTCACTGATAGCAAATAATCTTGTAAATCACTGGACCAATGCACACACCGGTGCATTTAATGAACACTAGGAAGGGGCAAAATGCCCAACTTCCCCCCCCCCCCAGATACTCAAAAGTATCCTTGCACAAAGGTTTTGTGAACATATAAGCTATCTGCTCCTTTGTGGGTACATACTCAAGTTTTACGTCACCATCCATCATCTTCTCTCTGATAAAATGATACCTGATGGATATATTCTTTTTTCTGCAATGTTGTACTGGAACCTTGGACATACTGATAGCACTGGTATTATCACATGATTGAAATTGGCTCTTCAAAAGTAACACCTATGTCCTTTAAAGAATGTTTCATCCATAATACCTGAGTACACCATGAAGATGCTGCAATATATTCTAATTCAACAGTTGATAAAGTTACAAAGTCCTGCTTCTTGCTTGACCAAGAAACTAACCGGGAGCCAAGAAAGTAAGCTCCACTACTGGTACTCCTTCGGTTATCCAAACATCCTTCCCAATCTGCATCGATATAAGATGTCAGTATGAAATCTGGGCCTTTTGGATAGCTCAAACCAAACCCTTATTTCCCTTTCAAATATTTGAAAATTCTTTTCACTGCCATAACATGTGATTCTTTCGGTTCTTGTTGAAATCTAGCTGCCATACAATCTGCATACATAATATCTGGTCTAGTAGCAGTCAGGTACAACAATCCACCAATCATTGATATGTACTTATTTGCATCTGCTTTCGGTGACTCATATTCCTTAGTTAACTTACAATTGGTAACAATTGGAATACATACAAATTTGGAATTTTCCAAGTCAAACTTATTTAACAATTCCTTGACATACTTGGACTGAGAAATGAATACGCTTTTGCTGCTATGATTTACCTGCAATCCAAGAAAGAAATTCAACTCCCCTATCATATAAGTCTCAAATTCTTTTTGCATTTCCTTTGCGAATCTCTTGCACAAGTCATCCTTGCCTCCAAAAATAATATCATCAACATACACAACAACAATCAGGATTTGATCCGAATCTTTCTTGTAATATAGATTGTTGTTGGTAGAACATTTTTGAAACTTCTATCCAATCAAATATCTGTCCAGTTTGTTATACTAGACCCTCGATGCCCGCTTCAAGCCATACAATGCCTTCTTTAATCTGCATACTGCTTCTAGTTCTTCTTCAGATCTGAAAATTTCTGGTTTCTCAATGTAAACTTCTTCCTTCAGCTCTCCATTAAAAAATGCCGACTTCACACCCATCTGATAAAATTTGAAATCCTTTTGTGTTGCAAAAGCCAAGAATATTCGGATTGCCTCCATCTGAGCAACATGAGCATATGCCTCCTCAAAGTCAATTCCTTCAATCTGAGTGCAGCCCTGACATACCTACCTTGCTTTGTTTCTTATTACCTTACCATTTTCATCCAACTTGTTTCAGTACACCCACTTAGTTCCAATTACATTATTATCTATCGGTTTGGGCACAAGTTCCTAGGTTTAATTCTTCTCAATCTAATCAAGCTCTTTCTTCATTGCATTTACCCAATTCGGATCGTTGCATACCTCTTTTAAAGATTGAATCTCCGAAAGTAGACACAACAAAGCATGATTTTGTGTTGCTCTACTTCTGGTAACAACTCCGCTATTCTTATCACCAATAATTTGATTCTCAGAATGATTTCTCTGTACATACCTTGGTTTCTTAGTTGTAGATGTCGGTGCCTGTTGAGTCTCCCCTTCTTATTTCTTACAGTCTTTTCCTTTGTCCTCTATATCAGATTCATAATCAATATGTTTCTCAGGTGCTTTCTGAAAATCTTCATCAACCTTCACATTCACACTTTCCACTGTTTTATTTAGTCTTTTGTTGTATTAATGGTAAGCCTTTCTTCTGATAGAATATACAAAAAATATACCTTCATCTAATCTACTGTCAAATTTGCCAAGATTATCTTCATATTTTCGACTGTAACATTTGCTTCCAATTTTTTTGAAATACTTATTTGTAGGTGCTCTTCCATGCCATAACACGTATGATGTCTTTCCATATTTCTTTCAGTACAGAACTCTATTAAGTGTTTACACAACAGTATGTGTTGCTTATCTTCAGTAAACTTGCTTCCTTCAACATTGTTCTTTCCGTCTCCTGAATTGTCTGATTCATCCTTTCCACTACACCATTCTGCTGTGGCGTTCTAGCCCTTGAAAACTCTCTCTTAATGCCATGTTTCTCACAGTAACTTTCAAACATATCAAAAGTAAATTCTCCTCCTTTGTCAGATCTTAAGCATTTAATCCTTCTACCACTTTCATTTTCAACTCTAGCCTTGAATACTTTGAAATTCTCAAATGCTTCTAATTTTTTTCTAAGAAATGCAACCCAAGTCAATCTTGAATAGTCAGTCATCAATGAAAAGTATAAAGTATCTCTCACCTTAGAAATTCCTTGTTCTGGTAGGACCACAAATATCGGTGTATACTAACTCCAGTAAACCCATAGATGAATAGTCTTTTGCTTTGAATGATTCTCTTCTCTACTTTCCTTCTTGAGATCCTTTACAGATCATATTATTTGGTTTGCATAATCTAGGTAGGTCTCTTACTGCTCGAGATGAACTTACTCTCACCAAATTATCAAATTTGACGTGACACATCCTCTGGTGCCAAAGCCAACTGTCATCAGTCTGAGATAACAAACAACATCCTTCTAAAGCTCCTTCAAGATGGTACATGTTTCTTCTTGTTCTTCTTCCAACTGCAATCACATCTCCAGATCTTTTTCGAATCTCACATCCTTCATTCTTGAAAATACCATCATATCTATTCTCACACATCTGTCCAACACTCAATAGATTGTGATATAAACCCTTCACATAATAGACATTGTCAGTGTTATTATTTCCATCAAAAGTAATAGATCCTCTACTGATAATGTAAGCAACCTTATCATCACCAAATCTAATAGGACCACTGCCATATTTATCAAGTGAAACAAACTTACTTTTATCTCCAGTCATATGATGAGAAAAACTACTCTCAATTAACCATTCATTATTCTTTTTTCTAGCATATAAAACAGTTTCAACATCATCATCCACCTCAACACAAATGTTAGAAATATCATTTTCTTGTTTCTTATCTTCTTTAGCATAAAACAAACAATCTTCTATCTGTGACTCATCATATGAAATACTAGCATCTTTATTTACATAACAAGCCTTCTTATTGAACTTCTGTCTAGGACCCTTCTTTGGACATCTAGTAGCCAAATGATCAATTTTACCACATCTAAAACATTTCAGAGGTAACATACCTTTGTGCTTGTCGATACCTTTCTTCAGTCTTCTTGCAAAGTTCACTTCAAATTCTTCTTCATCATCATTATCAGAATCTTCATCTGGTTTTTTTGCTTTGAAAGTTACCTCTAATTTTCTCTTTTCTCTCCCAAACTTCCTTGGCTCAAATGCGGTTAGGGTGTTAAATAGTTGTTCTTTAGTAAACTTCTTTGAATCATACACCTCCTCAGACACCAAAATCTTATCACTGTAACTGTCTGGTAATGTCATCAAGATCTTTTCCATGAAATCCTCATTGGTGATAGTGCCTCCTTGGTTCTTGACTTCATTCACAACATTCTCAACTCTCTGAAAATAGCTCTTAATGTCTTCACCATCTTCCATTCTCAGATTCTCATAGTGTCTCTTAGTTGTAAGCTTCTTAAATAACTTAACCCTATCATTTCCTTCATTGATCTCTTTCATCTTTTCCCAAACTTCATAAGTAGTCTTCAAGGAAATAACTTTAGCCAATTCAGTATTAGATAAAACACTAGTAATAGCATACCTTGCCTTTTCATTCTCCTCATGCGCCTCGATTTCATCCAGAGTGGTAAGGCCATTATGAGGAAACACATACTTTGTCTCCACATGCTTCTAGGTCTTATAACCAACTGAAACTAAATAACCTTTCATCTGAACTTTCCATGAATTGTAGTTTGATCCATCAAACATGAGAATGTTTAATTTATGCGCCATCGGATTAGCCTCAAGCAATTAAGCTCTTCACCGAGGAACCAAGCTCTGATACCAATTGTTGAACATGCTGAATAACTGAGAGGGGGGCGAATAAGTTATTCCCTCACATCTTACAAAATGTTTTCTCTGTCAGTAAATAATTAAACAACAATAATAACAACTTTTGATCTATTGGTTAAGCACATTAAATATCCATAGAAAATGTAAACATGATAATACAAACAATGACATAGAGAACACCAAGATTTATGTGGAAAACCCAAACTGGGAAAAACCACAGAGAAGCTAATTCTCATGAAATAAAAATACTTGTTAGGGTGATACCAATTACTTGGTGATTTGTACAAAGGCTCACTGCCAGTTATTCTCACTACAGGTCAAGCCAACTACCCTTAAATATGAATAGGTTCACTGTCAATACAAAGAGGCTCACTGCCAATACAAAGAGGCTCACTACCAAGAAGTATGAAAAGAGATTGAATCCACTGCTGAGATCACCAACATTCTTCCACTCACATGAGCAATACACTGATCTCCTGAAATAGATCTGCAGTCGGTTCGCATACAAGAAACACATAAGCCACACAAACAACAAAAGTCCTTGCTCTTCTTATATTTTCATTGTAAATGAGGTTGAAGCCTCTTGATCTGAGTTGGTGCTCAATTGTTGGGTTTTGGCTTAGTTGAAAGGAATTGGTGACTCCTATAGGTTGGTGCTTGCAAATTAGATTTCAAAAGCATTAATTTCTCCTTCTTGGGTTGTAGTTTCTGTTCTTTTTTGCCTACAAAATATTCCTATGGTCATTGTTACTTTGTGAGGCTAGATTTGGGTAGTAGATCCAATCAACTATTTCACCATGGTTTTTCCCTTTTGGGTTTCTGTGTAAATCTATTGTTATCTTATGGGGTTGTGCTCATCTCTTGCATGGTTTCTTTTTATGTTATTTTGAGATGTGGTGATGTTATTGATATTGCAATAGTTTTTGAAGTAAAATTGGTATATATTAATTCACCCCCCTCTCAATATATATGTGTCCATAACAATTAGTTCCAGAGATAAGTTCCATGGTGAAGCTTAACAACTTGAGGTAGATTTGGGATGGCACACATGACTGCACAATAATACCTTTCTTCAAACAAGGTACCTTTGTTTGTGTTGGAAAAATGGTCAGCGCTCCCCTTGGGATTCATGACAAGGGACTAACCACCTTCTATGGATTCTATAAGTCTAGTAGTTGTATCGGGCATTGATAGGTCGATCTTTTGGTGCAACGACAACAACACTTGTAACAAGTGGTATCAGAGTTTGGTCACAAGCTCGAATCCCCTTGGGTAACACTGAGGGGGATATTGTTGGCAAAATGGTCAATGCTCCCCTCGAGATTCCTGACAAGGGACTAACTGCCTCCTGTGGATTCTATAAGTCTAGTAGTTGTATCGAGCATTGATATGTCAATCTTTTGGTGCAACGACAACTGTGTGTGTGTATTTGGGTACCTGTCAGATCAACACAAACACTTCAATAGATCGTTATATTAGCAACATGGGGTTAGTGAAAAATATGAAAATCATAGGAAACCCGCTAAAATCGATCTATTGCCTTCTAACTTAGGAGGAGTGTGACCAACAACATATCAACCCTCAGAATATGTTATTGAATCAGTGACCAATACAACCTAGCATGAAGGATTTGAATTGAAACAAGCTAA
>MU223830.1:941579-955870 GCA_018584345.1 Thuja plicata | reverse complement strand
TTAATGGAATGTGACAACATTAGGAGGTGGTTTAGGGAAGAATTTAGGATTAGGATTAGATTAGCATGGGTGAATGGGTTGAGAAGGGTTAGAACCCAGGGTAGAAGTGGTTGAGATGGGTTAGGTTTAGGGTTTAAGGGAATATTAATAAATGAAATAAACTTATTTAATTCATTTAGAAATATAGAAACTAATTATTAAAACAAGTAAATTGCTTTTTAATAATTAGAGGACTATAGCCATTTTAATTAAATTAATAGGCTAGGGGAATGGGTTGAAATGCAAGTAATTACTTGATTTAGGGATTATTTAATTCCTTTATAATTAAATACTATAGCCATGTTTGATTTTGATTTGATCTGATTGGTCGAAATTGATTTGAATTGTATGGCTATAATAGATAATATAAATCAGTGATAAAAATCACCCAGGACATTAAATTGATTAAAAGAATTATGCCAAGCAGTAACAGGGTCATTTGGACATAACTCGAGGGTATGATCACACTTAGGGCAAATAGGGTCCACAGTTGTGACAGACCAAATTTAGGTGGTTACAACAACCACACTTGTAACAATTTGATGGATCCAATTATGTTTTTTGGAGAGTAAAGATGGAAGCTTATATGATGGCACTAGGGTTTGATGTTTGGAAATATGTTGCAGATGGTTATGAAATTCTTGAAAATTCTCTAAGAGATCAAGACATAAGGAAATTTGGTGAATTTCTAATGCAAGGACAAAGAATGTTATTTTATATAATTCTAAGTTTGTCAATATAAAGCACTATAGGACTAAAAAGGAGATTCGGGACAACTTACATAACATCTATGAAGGTGATGATAAGGTCAAACAAGAAAAGCTTCAAACCTATCAAGGACAATTTGAAATTCTAAATATGAAAGAAGATGAAAACATTATTGCATACCTTCTCTAAGTTGATGAGACTGTCAATACCATTAAAGTATATGGTGAAGAAGTGAATGAAGCAACAATTGTAAAAATGTACTTAGATCCTTTCCCCCAATGTTTGATTCAAAAGTTTTTTCAATTAAAGAAGCTAAATATTTGAACACTTTAACAATGGATGTATTGCATGGAATATTGGCTATATATGAGATGAGGATTGATAATAATAAAACTTCAATAAAAGAGGAAAATTTCAAGGCATTAAAGAAGAATGAAGATTTTGACCCCAGTGACAAGTCCGATCTAGAAGAAGAATCTTTTTTTTAAGTTATAGAAAGGCTCTGACAAGTACACAGGTAGTTTACCTCTAAAATGCTTCAGTTGTGATAAGATAGGTCACTTTGCTTCTAAATTTTCTAATAGATTAAGTAGTGATGAAGAAAAAGAATACAAGCCCTACTAGAAGAGTTATAAAGAGTCAAAGCACAAGAAATATATTTTTCATAAGTTTCAAAAAAGCTTCTACTACAGGTGATTGTTGCACCTCCATTAGTGAAAATGAAAGACAAGACACCCTATTTAAGGCTATGGTGATAATATTAAATGACCATACTAAAAATGTAAATTGTGGGGATGGAGAAGAAGACATTGGAATTGATTTAGGTGAGCTCTATTTTTCCCTAGATGATATGATGATAACAAAGAAGGACAACCATAAACATAAATAAAAGCTCAAAGAATATGAGAAAATAATAATGTTAGTCACACATATATTGGGTGTGTGTGTGTGTGTGTGTAATGCCTCACCAAGGAACCCTCATAACAAGGATAAAACATGCACTAAAACATATGGATTTTTGTTTACTCCATTAAACATGCTAATATAATTAATTTCAAGCATGCATAATATATAGCCATATAGCATCACATGCACAAATTACAGGATCCAAGGGTTCCAAGACAACTCACTATATTGGGTCCATTTTTAGCACCAATCAAGAGGTTCATATGCTAACCAATCATATGATTAATCATCAAATCATAAGCTAAGCATAATAATTCAACTAATTAAGACAACATGAAAGCAAGAAGAAATTCTTAGCATTGACAAACAAACTGACAACTAAGTGCACCACTAAATTGGGTGGGGGCACTGAAAGTAGGCAAAGGCATCGATCGACAGTTAATTGTCCACAATGATTAAGATGTCTCAGTCTAGAGAGATGAAGACACCAGTTGCTAGGCAGAGATGCTGGTCAGTGCAAGTGCCAGTGGACACACGCATGTACCAATTAATTTTTTTTTGCCAGACTTCAAGTTATTTTGATCTGGCAGTTCACCATTAAGGACACTTAGCCTAAACACTAGTTAGTCTAATACAAAGGGTACAAATTATACTTTATCAAGGCTCTTTTCACCCAATATCATTGCATGAGCCATTATTACAATATCTACTAGCAATATCATCGATGTAATAATCACAACTATTCACAATAAACAAGAATGACCTAATACAATAGATAAGGTGCAAGAAGTGATTATATCAAATCTGGGACATCTCAAACCTGCACTCTAGTCCCCAAAGCTAAGAAGAATATGAAAATAACCAAGTCTACTAATCACTAGGCTAGCATACAATCCTACTAACATCGGGAAATGACTAAGTCATCCTCTAGGCCTACTCAAAACACATCTACGATCATTTTAGTGCACCGATGGTAATGTGCCTATGATAACCTTAAGACATACAAAACTAAAGGTAATAATAACATAACAAGCATGCTCAATACTAACACCGGTACACATAGATCAATACTACTAACCAAATCAACATTCCATCAATACATAACAATATTCCCTTCAAGAGAGGGCCTAATACACATAGTTACAAGATTATATAACATAAGACATACATCATTGAGTATAACATACATGAGAAGCATGAACAAGCACACATGAGAAAACATAGAGAAACGAGAGACAAAAATAACTTTGATGTTACAACTCGTTGTAGAAGATCGGGCCTTCAAAGGTGGTTGGCCATGCCACACAACCATGTGGTACCCTTAGGCCCATCCCACCATGCTAAGGAGATGAACACGCAACCCAAACACAACAAGCAGAGAGCACACACATGGCTTAGGCTTACACTCATGCCAAACACACTGTATACACACTTATCATGTAAGAGGCATGATATAAGAGCCATCTCACACTGTAGAATAAAATACAATAAGGATACTACTCTAAGCTACAATGGGGGTTGGGTGATAGGGAACAACATGGAAGTGTCATCGTCTGCCACCAATAAAACACTTAGGATGTAAGTTCCTCTCAAGAAGACGAGGAACCCACTAACCAAATGCCAAATCACATGAATATACATTTCCATACTTTATCACTTTCTATATTGCATCTCAATAACTTATTTATCAATACTCCCAATGGCCAACCAAGCGATTGCTCATACTTGGTGACACATTGGGAGCCACTTTCCAACTATCCCTATCATCTACCTCAAGGCTCGTGCAACACATGAACATGAAATAATCAACATCATCTCAAAATATGACACACAAGAAGCATTCACAATGATTTCATTAAACACTTGCACTCATCTCAAAATGCTCATACTCAAGAAACATAAACTCTTTAACATCCAAGATGTTGGGATTAGCATCAATCCAATCATTTAGTCATTACCAACATTCCAAATATATCATGTCTCTTCAGAAATTGCCATTTCACATTAAATTACTATATGTATATGCTAAATGTGGGCCTCTTTATCTAGCCATACACTTCAACATAGTCCTTATTCATCAGTCACATACAAGAATGAATATGAAGTTATTCATCCTACATGCCTGGATGAGCCGACCCGTTACCTCCTATTTAGATGGGGTTTTGAGCAGCTCTCAGAATTCGAGAGTCCAACAACTGAGACCAATCTGAGAATGGAGGATTTAATCTAAAATGCAAATGCAATATTTAATCTAGAAACTAAGCTATGCATGATTAATCTATTGCAATAATAATGAGAACAATGAAAGATTGAATGCACACAAATTTGAGCTAACAATCCAGCAGTGATTCGATACTCCAAAAAATATGCATTCTTCTCCCCCTGAATGAGAGACAAGAGGGTTTTTTTAATAGAATCCCAGAATAAATCGACGGTCAAGATTGAATGGGATGAACGGTGGAGATTGAATGAGAGTCCAGTTCAGAACGGTACGTTTCCTTGAGAGAGACAGTCAACTGTTGGCTTTTGGAGTGAATGAAATAGTTAACTGGTTTGTTGCACTTTCAAATTACTGTTAGCTTAGAGTTTCCATTTCCGAACTGAAGTGATGATTTTGGAGGGGTTATTTGATTAAATAAATGAAATATGACCTCATAAATGCACTTTCTCAATTATTTGAATAATTAAATTCAATTATTGAAATGAGGATATTTATTTAATAATCAATTTTTTTTAAATTTCTTTTTATGTATTTTGGCTAAAAAGGTGAATTTAATTTAATTAAAGTGCTAGGACTTTGTAATTAAATTAATTTGATCATAGGGTTTTTCTAGCCAATTGTAACTGATATTTAGGAATTAAATATAGTATGTGATTAATGCAGATTTAGAGTTTTCTACATTTGACGCTTAGGTCAAGTAGAGTCAGTAAAAAAATGGGATTGCCTAGTACCATAGGACTTTGATGATTCAGAAAGTTGATAAATGCAACAAAATTGGTTAGGGTTGCAATATGCCAATTTTGGGGTATTACATTTTTCCCCTCTTTGAATTGATGTGCGGGTAGCACATTGATCCAAAGAATAGTCTGATGTTTGAAGCATAGAAGAATAGTTGAGATTGATTTTGAGAATTGATGATGTAAAGACCGATTGATGAAGGTTTCAGAGCCATCTCCAGAATGAAGCTTGATTCTCCAAAATCTAGGTTGATCACCTAGACACCGGTTGGATCGAGTTTTCAGAATCATCTCCAGGATGAAGCTTGATTCTATGAAATCTAGGTTGATCACCCAGACACCGGTTAAAAGAGATTTTGATGGTCATCTCCAGAATGAAGCTTGACTCTCAAGAATCCGAGTTAGATTGCCCCGATACCTGGTAGACCAAGATTTTGAGAACCATCTCCAGAATGAAGCTTGATCCCCAAGGATTTGAGTTAGATTTCTCAAATACCTAACAATGAGATTTCAAGAACCATCTCCAGAATGAAGCTTGATCCTCAGGGATCTGATTTAGATTTCTCAAATACCTAATAGATTATCACCTTTCAAAAGACTGTCCTTAGAACAAGGCTCAATCTTTAGGATTCAGGGTTAGATTGCCCCGATACCTCTTCATTGAAAGATAGTCAATAGAGATTTTTAGGACTATCCCTAGAACAAAGATTAGTCCCCCAAGATCTAGGTTAGAATGCCTAGATATCAGTTAGATTGAGTTTCAGAATCATCTCCATAACGAAGCTTGATTCTTCAAAATCTAGGTTGGTCACCCAGACATCGTTTAAAAGAGTTTTCGAGGGTCATCTCTAGAATGAAGCTTGACTCTCAGGAATTCGGGTTAGATTGCCCCGATACTTGGCAGTGATATTTTGAGAACCATCTCCAGAATGATGCTTGATCCTCAGGGATCTGAGTTAGATTGCTCAAATACCTAATAGATGAGATGACAAGATGTAAGGAACAGAGATGCCCCTAGTGATTCAAAATTATGGAATACCTAGTTTTGACTGTGAAGTATGAAAACTGAACATGCCCCAAGTGATGAGATACCCCTAGCAATGAGGATTTTTCAAAATTAGATCAGATTGATTTCAATATATTCGAAGTGATTCAATGATGTAATCATCCTTCCCCCTCGGGAGTGAAATGGAAAGATGACATGTCATAATGGTGATTGAAAGAAATAAGTTGCAGATAGATGTTGAAGCAAAGGTCGAGAAGAACTCATAATAGAGTACGAAAGATTCTGGAAGATTTAGAAGCAATTTTGAGGTTTGGTTGACCAAGTTTGACCATGGTTGACTAGAGTTGACTTTTAATGGAAATTTCAAAGATTTTGAGAAAATGTTGATTGGATGATTCTGATAAGAAAGCGACGTCAGAAAGTCGACTGCACAAGCGTCAGATCACGCCAGTCCCAAAAATTTAAAATGTGATTTTGAGCTATATAGAAGTGTCAGATTTGGATTTTGATCCTGAAAATGGATTCAGAGCGGTCGATTTAGCCAAGGGTGAAATTTTCAAGAAAAACAGAGCACTTTTCAAAATTAGGTCAAAACCTATATATAGGCCAAAATGGTCTTTTTCAATTCATTTCCACCATTGACTTTTGCGAGAGGATCTTTGAGCGAAAATGGTGGTCCCCATCAGTTCTCATCGTTTCAAGCGATCCAGGCGTCATAGCCGACCGACAACGTATGGGGTATCAGTAAGTGATCGAGTACCTCTGAGTTGATTCAATTTTTTCCGCATTTCATAGAATTTAGCATGTTTTTAGCACATTTTTAGGTTTGAATCGTGGGTGCTCGCGTGAAGAACTAGTTTCTTCATGCTCGACGATGCGAAAGATCACGCGAGAAAATGCTGAAAAACATTTCTTCACGGGGACCTTCGCATAATGTCGCACGAGGGGTCACATACGTGTCATGGGAGAAACCCTCAGAAAGAGGGTTTTCTCACGCAAGCTTTCGTGAAACTTCACGTCCAATGATGTACTTCTTCGTGCGAAGTTTTGCACAAATGCTGCTTCTTCGCGCGGGGAAAGAAGAGCAATTTTGAGTTTTAGTGAATCGTCTTTCAGTCTGTTAGCGTATTATTTAGCTTTGTAGCCCTATTTAGGATGACATATACTACAACATATATATACTGGAGGATGTATAGTGACCATATATACTACAACATATGTATACTGGAGGATGTATAGTGACCATATATACTACATCTTATGTATACTGGAGGATGCATAGTGACCATATATACTACAACATATGTATACTAGAGGATGTATAGTGACCATATATAATACATCATATGTATACTGGAGGATGTATAGTTTGTTGGAAATGAGTTGAGTAACTGAGAGGGGAGGGGTGAATCAATTACCACAAAAACAAATCCAAGTCCCTTAGATGTCTTAAAAAAACTTTTCACTGTTGCTCGATTAACACAGATATTCTACTGTCACTTGGTTAACATAGAAAACCTTAAGACATTAACTATGATTATCCTTTAGTGATTAATTACAGAAACATAAACCATAAAGCAAATAAAATGTACACAAACAACACCAAGATTTAACGTGGAAACCCAATATGGGAAAAACCACCAATTGCAACTAGTTACTGTTTTTCACTCTTCTGAAGTGAGCCTTGTTAAAGGTTACAATAACACACTATTAGGTGTGACCCTGTTAGAGGATTTAATCACCCTATAAGGAGTGGCCTTGTTAGAGGTCTTCAAAACACTTCAATTTAGAAATGTCACCTTGTGAGAGAATTTACAAAAGACTGTTAAGTATACTCTGTAAAGAGATTTTGTATCACTGCTACAATTGTTAGAGAGTAACAATGGATTGACCTGTTTGTCGAAGCAACTATCTTTTCTGATCTAGATCTTTGCTCTGGCTTATAAGATTTGATCCTCACTGATCGAATATTTTGTTGCAGCTCTGTATGTTCTGTCCTCAATCATAATCTCATCTGATTTCGCCTCCACACTTCATGTCATAAACACACACATCTCACACTCATTCAATCCAAACTTGACCTTATATATATATATATATATATATATATATATATATATATATATATATATATATATATGATAAGCCTTGTCAAGTTATCCTCATTAACTTTTCAAATAATCAATGAAACTTAAGGCTGTCAGCTGCATATAACCAATTAACCATGAAATATAAACTGCTATTAGTCGGCTGTCACTAAAAGCATAACTCGGTTAATACTGAAATCCTTCAATGCCCAACCAATACTGTAATGCCCGAGTGAACTCGGTTAGAACTGAAAATCACTTATGACTTCTTCAATGCCCAAGAGAGGTAGGCATACACTGACTATTCTCAAATAGGATTAGACATTTGTGTAAACATCACTACATTTGCGTAAACATTAATGACAATACACAATTGAATAATTGTCATCAATAATCTCCCTCTTTGGCATTGATGGAAACACAACATGTGATAAATAATTATAGAGAAACATACACACGAATCAAATTTTATTAATGTCCTTAGCTTCATTCTTATTCTCATCTAGAAAACTCCCTCTGTCTTCACAATCACTAAAATACAGCTTTCTCCCTCTTACATTAATCTATGTTTCTGATAAATTTCTCCCTCTGTCATAAATCTCTCCCTTAGTAATCTTTCCTTTCATGACATCAATAATCTCTCCCTCTTTGATAACCAATGCCAAAGAATCCATCCAATACACATCCAATGCAGTTGTAATGTACTTGTTTGTACTGATTCATAAGAAACAAGCTATGAATATCTGCATCAACATGTTAAATATGTTATGTAGCTCGGTTGATGCATCACTAATCTGTCCATTAGTGAGCCTCAGTTAGGGGAATCACCCCTAGATTTCCTCTAAGATACAAGAATGCATCCTTAGGTAACTGTTTTGTGAATATGTCTGCAATTTGTTCTTTAGTATTCACATATTCCAACCTTACTTCCTTGTCTTGAACCAATTCTCTCAAGAAATAATACTTTATTGTAATATGTTTAGTCTTAGTATGCATCACAGGGTTCTTTGAGATGTTAATAGAACTAGTGTTGTCACAGTAGATAATGATTGGTTCTTTAATTTCTTCCTTCATACCTGACAAGAGCTGTTTGAACCATATGATATTTGAACAATTCACTGATACAGCAACATACTCTACCTCTGTTGTAGACTGAGAAATACACTTCTGTTTCTTACTGTTCCAAGAGAGTAATCTCTTACCAAGGAATAATGCTCCACCACTTGTGCTCTTTCTGTCATCAACACTTACTGCCCAATTAGCATCAGTAAAAGTCTTCAAATTAAAGTTTCCTCCTTTCTTATACCATAATCCATACTCTTCAGTACCCTTGAGATATGTCAAAATCCTTTTGATATCCATCAAATGATTCTCTCTAGGATTAGCTGAAAACCTTGCAACAATACCAACTACTAATGCAATATCAGGTCTAGTGTGAACAACATATTGAAGTTTACCAATCATGGATTTGTAGGTAGTCTGATTTACTTCCTTTGAATCATCATCCTTAGAAAACTTATGCCAAGCAGGCATAGGTGTTCCAACTGGCCTAGAATCTTCCATTCCAAATTTATTCATTATCTCTTTGATGTATTTAGACTGGGTAATGTAGATACCATCCTTCATATGATAAACTTGTAAACCAACAAAGAATTTGATTTCACCAAACATAGACATCTCAAGTTCCTTACTCATAGCTTCGGAGAATGCTTTGCATAAATCATCATATCCAGTAAATAGTATATCATCAAAAAATATCTTTGCTAATAGTATTTTGTTCTGAGGTTTGGTGCAGGAGCACCTAGAGCATAGGGGTCACCATGAAGCCTTGATGGAGATCCAAGGAGAGATGAAGACAAGGGAGGCCTAAAAGGTCTTAAATATATGTAATTTGGCCAATATAGACACAAAATATAATGAAATTCACTAAAAGTGCCAAAAAGATGTAATGTTGTCATGTGGGCAAAATAAGGCCTAAAGGGATAATGTAAGAGTTAAAGGTGTAGATTAAAGAGTTTTTTTTTTTTTTTATGATCCATAAGGTCTTATATGACCATATTAATGTAATGGGGGTGATATTTATATCCTTGGTACAAGGAAGGACAAAGTTATAGAGATTGTCAAAGAATGACGATATGTTAGTAATCTTTGTTAAGGGGAAACCAATGACCAAAAGTTGGTTCTAAGGTAGTTAATGGGTTTGGTTTGGTCAAAAAATGATTGAAACATATTTATATATGTTTTAAGATTCGAAAATGAGGAGAGGGGGTGGTTGTGACAAGTTTGTTGTCAATAAAAATAAAGTTTTCTGCAATTTTCCTTATTCTGCCATAACATAACAATCTGATTGCAAACTTTTATTTCTTGTCTTATTCTTACTGTAAGGTTCTAAAACCTATTGTATTGTATATAATAATGAATCTACTTCATTTTGGCTTTTGAATCACCTGATTCCATTAAGTATTGGCAAATTTATTCAATTTTTGGTGTAGGCTATCCAAACCCTCAATAGGGTAATCCGAGGAGATAAAAATGTGATTTCTATTAGGTTCAACCTAGAAGAAGCCTCTCATCTTGGAAAGGGATGAAGGAGATGATGTATATTAAATTTCCATGAAGTTGCGGGAGCCCATGCAAGGTTTTGGCACGTGCTTGAAGCAGTGGAAGTGACTGGTTATGAGGAAATGAAGGAATGACTGTCAAAGGAAAAAATAGTCTCAGTGTGGGGGACATATCTCCTTAATGAACCATTGGATCTGACCAAATTTTGGATATGTTGGAGAGGGCTAGGTTACACCAAATCTGATTGGAGTGATCGATTAAATGTGATTGGAGTCAAAAGTTATGGATGTCTGTGTACGGGTCTATCTAAGAGGACAACGAGAAGGTAAATTGGTTGTGTTTAATCAAGAAGTTGTATTGTTGAGTCAAATGGATAGGATGGAGTGTGGATAGGGATTAGATGGTCCAAGTTTTATGTTCCAATGATGATATTAATGGAACAACATAAAGTGTTGGTTAAGGGAAGATCATTATTAAAGGGTTATTGGTCTAATGTATGGGATCAAATTTTGAAAGGGTATGTTTGTTGATGAGGACAGTCACAAGTGAGTGGAGATATGATCAAACATGATCAAACAAGTTGATAAGAGGGGTGATGAGAGTTTTCTACAAGGTATAGAGTCTAGTGGAAAGAACCATTGTTGACTAGTGAGAGGTCTATTATGTGGGTAGGGTCCAAGAGATTGATCCATTGAAGGAGGATCAAGGGGATTTGATAGGATGTTTCCTAGTAACCACTAGTACTCTGCATCAAGTTCCTTACTCATCTCACCAAACATAGACATCTCAAGTTCCTTACTCATAGATTTGGAGAATGCTTTGCATAAATCATCATATCCAGTAAATAGTATATCATCAAAAAATATCTTTGCTAATAGTATTTTGTTCTGAGGTCCTTCTTTGATATACAAACTACTATTGTCATTAGTTCTCTGAAATTCAATACTTACTAGGTAACCATGCAATCTTTCATACCAGGATCTAGGAGCTTGTTTCAGTCCATACAAGGCTTTTTGCAATTTGCAAACCATATTCCTTTTGTTAGGATCAACAAAACCTTCAGGTTTCTCAATATAGACTTCTTCTTCAAGAATTCCATTCAGGAATGCAGATTTTACATCCATATGATATACCTTGTATCCTTTATGTGCAACATATGCTAGAAGAGTTATGAATCCTTCAAGTCTTGCAATAGGAACAAAAGTTTCTCCATAATCAATATCCTCTTCTTGAGCATATCCTTTACTAATCTTGCTTTGTTTATGGAAACTTCACCTTTTTCATTCATCTTATTTCTGAAAACCCACTTAGTACCAATCACATTCTTGTCTTTTGGTCTAGGTACAAGAGTCCAGGTTTTGTTCTTTTCTATCTACTCAATCTCTTCATTCATGGCTTCTATCCATCTTTCATCATTCAATGCATCTTTAATAGATCTAGGCTCAATATCACTAAGCAAACATGTACCTTTAATTTTGTTCCTTGTCATTATACCTTCTGTCTGATCTCCAATTATTTGTTCAGGTGCATGATGCCTTTGAACATATTTTGCAAGGACAAGTTCCTTCCTCTTTGATTTTGGACTTGATCCACTTGGTTCACCATGTTCAAAAGTTATGTTCTGCTCTTCCAACTGGTACTCAGGTTCCAATGTCTCAGATTGGGGTGCCTCTATCTTAGACTCAGGTGCCTCTATCCGCGACTCAGTTCCCTCTGTCTGTGACTCAGTTTCTTCAGTCTGAGACTCGGTTTCTTCAGTTAGCAGCCCAGGTTGCACATGTTGCAACAATATTTGTTCTAATGAATTCAATGGTTGACAAGGTTGATGTCCAATCACCATTTCCTGTGTCTTAGGTATAGTATCAGGTTCATAATATACACAATTTCTGTAGTCCTCAGGCTCTTTACTGCTCTTTTCTTCACTTCTCTCTGCAAACTCATCAATCTTTACATGTATACTTTCTATGACTTTATGAGTAGTAAGGTTAAACATTTATATGTTTTTATTTTGTAGGAGTAGCCTAGGAATATACCTTCATCACCTTTTACATCAATTTTTCCATTTCTTGCTTCCTTCAAGATGTAATATTTACTTCCAAATACTTTGAAATAACAAAAATTAGGTTTATATCCATACCATAATTCAAAAGGTGTCTGATCAGTACCTTTCTTCAATTGACCTCTATTCAAGGTGTGAATTTCAGTGTTGATGGCCTCCTTCCAGTATTTGGTAGCAACATTCTTTTCAATCATCAAGGTTCTTGCACAATCCATAATAGATCTGTTTCTTCTTTTTGCTATCCCATTTTGCTGTGGAGAACCTGTGGAAGATACTTATCTCTTGATTCCTCTTTCATTGCAAAATTAATTGAAATCATTAGAAATGAACTCACCTCCTCTGTCAGATCTTAAGCATTTAAGTTTCTTTCCTATTTCTTTCTCAACTTTGGCAAGGTACCACTTAAACTTCTGAAAAGCTTCTGATTTTTTTTTGAGAAACATAACAATCATCATTCTGGAATGGTGATCAACAAATAGAATGAAATACTTCTCACCTGCATAACTTGTTGTTTCGATTGGTCCACACAAATTAGTATGCACTAACTCCAAGACTTCTTCTGTATGGTAATTCTTTCTCTTGAAACTAGTCTTGCCCATCTTCCCAATTTGACATTGTTTGCATATTGCTAGTTCAGGTTTCTTCAAAATAGGAATACCTCTTACTCTTTTGTTCTTTCTTATGTTGACCAGGTTATTAAGGTTCACATGACATAAAATTTTATGGCATAACCAACTTTCTTCTACTTGTGCAATAAAACATGAATTTTCATTGAGATCAAGATAAAATAGATTACCTTTTGTTTGACTTCCAGTTCCAACTAGGTTTCCCTTACCATCCAAGAGATTGGCCTTACCATTCACTAATTCTACCTTGAAACCAATGTTATTTAGTTGTGCCACACTTAGTAGATTACGCCTTAGTCCTTCAACCCAATAAGCATTATCACATTTGATTCCTCCAGTTAAAGCAATACAACTTTTACCTTTCACATAGAAAGGTTCATCATTCCCAAAACTGACACTCCCACCATGATAGTGCTCAAGATGTTAAAAATTGGTTTTATCACCAGTCATGTGATGAGAACAACCATTATCAATTATCCAAGTATCATTCTTGCTAAAATGAGAGTAAAGTGCGGTCTTTTCATCATCTTCATTGTTTGACTCATCCTTAATAGCAATGTAAACTATTTCATCTTCATCACTATAAGAATCTTTAGCAATATAACAAGATTTCTTACCTTTGTCCTTGTAGCTTTTGTAACTCTTGAAATATTTCTTGCCTTTGTACTTGTTGAACTTTTTCTCATCTTGGTCTTCTTTGTTCAGACACTTAGCAACAATGTGACCAACCTCATTACATGAAAAGCAAATAAATGGTACTCTTCCTTTGTAATTTCCTTTTCCATCTCTTTGCAAGTAATGCTTCAATGATTTCTAGATCTTCATCATCAGATTCATCATCACTGTCACTGTCAATCTGTTTTCCTTTCATCTTACCAAGGTTAATTTATCTTTGAATGCAGACTCAAAATTGCTAGGATTAGGAGAATAATTGTCAAAGTTGTCCAAGTCAAAAGTTGCAAGCCTTCCAACCAATGCATCTAGAGTTATATCATTACTGCACCTCATCTCTTGAATAGCTGAAACTCTAATTGCATAGATAGGTGTAGACACCTAAATCTGATTAACACATCTAATCATATTTAGTGCCTTCTAGGACATATCAACTAAGTAATTAAGCATTACCTGATTGATCTATGTCATCCCCTAGCCCTAATTAATTCAACTAATTGGCTATAGTCCTGACTAATCATTAAAAGTAACCAATAGCTTGATAAATAATTAAATCCTTATTCCTCCTATTATTGAATGAATATGTTAAATCATTTAATTCATTCATTAATATTCCCTTTAACCCCTAACCTAACCCCTCTCAACTACCTAACCTTGAGTCTGAACTC
>MU223830.1:890964-918317 GCA_018584345.1 Thuja plicata | reverse complement strand
CATTCTTGGCTTTTGCATCTACATGTTATCATAGTTTCATTTCTTGCATTATCATGGCATTCTTAGCTTAGATTTCCTTTATGCTTTAGATTAATTCATCTAGCTTAACTAGGAGGCTTTGTAATACATGTTCTTTCATTTTCATAGCTTAGCTTGCATATTCATCTTAATCTATCTTGCATTGCATTTCGTTCTTGATTCTTGAGGATATTGGCATTCTTTCCCTTGTCTTCATTGAATCTCCCATTGCATGGTTTACTAGCAAGGTTATAAGCTTAATAGCTCTAGCTGAGAGCATTCTAAAAACCCTTGCACTCCGTAGGGAGCTATGGATCAATTTTTGAGACCTCATTCTTGAGTGTTCTTGAATGTAAGGATTCATAGAAGTGTGACACAATTATAGCACACAACTATATATACTACAACATATGTACTAGAACATATTTACAAAGAAAATATGTTTTAAAATATATGCTAAGTATAGATTTTGATAACTACATATTGTTGATCATAATTAGCACGATTAATAATAATGATTAGTTTATATGTACTTTACTCTCAGCAAGGAGACATTATCACACACACACATACAAAGCATGTATACTGGAGGATATATAGTGACCATATATACAACACCATATGTACTAGAACATATATACATAGCATATATACTAGAGCATTATGTGTGAATGAATTACACCTTCATGAAATTAGTTTATTTAACTACAATTCTATGGAATAACAAGGGAAATTTAAGCTAATAATTTCAATTAAATCAATAAGCATCTCATGTCTATCTATATAAGCATGTTGATAAAGCTCTCAGCCTTAATCTCTATCAATGATAGGCCTAGAATGAGAATTTGATGAAGATAAATGCCTAAATATAGCTCAATTCTCTCAAATTATGACAATATTGGATCCAAATGCACTCACAATGATCTTCATAATGCTAAAATGCTATGATAATCTCTCAATTATGCACAAATTGCTATGAAAATGACAAGAGGTTTGATGCTTTGCATTCGAATTTCTAGGATCTCTAATGTTCTCAAAATGGCTTCTATTTATAGGATTTTCCCAAGTGTAGGGGGTGGAGTTAATTGATCATAGTTAAGCCATGGGTGAGTGAGAGGATTTCAAATGGTTTCAAATGGGGGACAATTTAAATGATTGTCTCAAAGGTTGGGACAAAGAGACAAATTTGAGTGATTGAGATTGAAAGTTCAAAATGAGTGATTGAGATTGCAAATTAGGAGTGATCCATGTGATTTGTGTTCTCAATTTCCATTGGTTGCTCAAATTCATGTTGAAGGATATTAGGATTATTTAATTCAATCAATTAATTAAATTAGCCATGTAGGGATGAATAGGTTCAATTTGATTTTTGATTTAAACTATACAATTAATTGATTAAAATCAATTATATAATTTTGATTGTCCCTTATAGGCATATATTTGATTATTTGATGTCACGGTTAATTAATCCTTTGATTTAATTTGATTTTGTCCAATTTGATTTAATAAATGTCCATTTGATTTGATTTGATCCATTTTGATGCAATTTGATGAGATTAGGAGCAATTTGATGAAAAATGCAGATTTGCTTGATTAGAGAACATCTGGTCAATTTTAGGTGTCTACAAATGCCCCTCTTTGAATTGATGTGCAAAGTGCATTGATTCAAAGAAAACTTGATGTCCTGATCATTGATTCGATTCTGATTGATTGATGCAAAACCTGATACAAAAATTGATAACCTGATATGAAAATCTGATGCAAAACTGGACGAGAAACTTATGCGATGCCTTGATTTGATAGATGTAGAACCTGATGCAAAACTGATGCAGAATGCCCCACTGATAAAATTTTGAAATTTTAATGCCCCAGATTTGATGTAAGATATGATTTAGAATCCCAATTTTGATGATATGATGATGCCCCCTAAGAAATGAAATCATATTGATGTCCAAATGAAAAATGATTAATGAAACTGATGTAGAATAAGATCCAAAATGTTTTCATTTCTGAAAAACATTGATGATGATGATGATGTCACAACATGCCCCAGTGTGCAGAAAATGTAGATTAGGTCTAACTAGGTCAAAAATCTCTCCAAAATGAGGTCAAATAGCTTAAATAGGTTTAAAAACCCAAATTTACTATTTATTTTCACTTTTTATCATAGAGATTTTGCTCTGATCCTGGTGAGATTGACAACGATGGTGGTCCCCATTCAAGAGCATCGATTTGAGTGAGCGTGCCAGTATCAGAGACCCTTAAATTATGGACCTTTGGTAAGTGGTTTTTGACCTTCCCAGTGCATTTATTGCAATGTTTTGATAACATTTAAAGTTGCTTTTTAGATTAGAATGTGCAAAATGTCACCTAGGATAGTTTTAATGATGCTTAGGGTTGTTAAACGCTGCCTTTGCATGATGAAATGATGCGTAGGAGTAGTAAAACACCGCCTAGTAGCTAGGTCAAAAATGTCATCTAATGTTTAAAATGTCGTGTAGCAAACCTTTCGGAAAATGTATGTTTTAAATGTTGCCTAGGAAGTTTTAAATGATGCTTAGGGTTTAGAAATGCCGCGTATGTTGGAATGTAACTCCTCTGATGATTAAAATCATGCGTATGATATTTGAAATGATGCGTGGTATTTGAAATGACGCGTACACTTAGCCAAGTGATGCCTGTTGGAAAATTGATGAAAAACCTGATTTTAGGATGAACAAACTGCTTTCAATTGATCATCTGGTTTACCAAATTGATTTCCAAGATAGATAGATGTGTTTCAATGATGATACTAAGTGTTTAGGATGTTATAATAATCATATAAATGGATTTTTGATGTGTCAATCAGATTGGGCAGACAACTAATGTATTTCTCCCTTCTCAAGATTTAGAGGTTAGGAACAATAGGTTGATGCGCTCAAAGAGAGAAAGGATAGATTTGATTTGTTTGATTGACTTGAAATGATACACTTATATAAAGAGGATAATATAATTCACTTTGTTTGTAAAATGTAGGCACATTTCCATAAGTTATATGTACATAATGTTGTGTCTTAGATTTTTGTTTTGGTTGACGAGCTGTCAGATCCAGAGAGACAAACTATAGAGTAGTGTGGTTTAGGATTCCTTCTTGATCTCCCTCAGTTTCAGTTGAACCAAGGTTTACTTATAGCTATGGTAGAGTGTTGGCACTCTGACCATAATACTTTCCATCTACCCCTTGGCGAGATGACTATCACACCTGAGGATGCATACAGATTTCCAAGGATTCCCACCTGAGGAGAGAGAGTATACTATGATCAGGTGTACAATGGAAGTGCATGCAGATGGGTGTTCGGAGATGACACTATCAGAGATGATACCATTACGTGGGCTTAGTTTGCTTCATTTCCCACTTTTCCAGTGATCTTGGGTGCAGTCATTGGTGGTTTACTTCTACCAGATAGACGAGGTCGCAGATTCTTAGTCAGATGGGGTCACATTCTGGAGGATTTGATTGCATATCCTCAGAGATTTGATTGGGGATCCTGTGTGTTAGCATAGTTATATCATGATTTCCATGAGGTTGTGTACATAGTGAGTGCAGTGATATCAACAAGTGCAATTTTGTTATGGTTATGGACTTAGGAGCACATCTCGATCACGAGACCTATAGAAGCTTGAGTTCGAGGTCGAGGATGGCCGTATGCATTTTTGTATGATGGGTTGGTTGTCCAGCATCGTCTGGGAAAACTGGAGTATTGGCGCCGCACTATTGATGATATTGATCAGGTTGTATGGAGACCTTACCTTGGTTGTGAGGGATGGTGGGAGGATGATGATGAGCTTCCCTATATATTTTCTCTATGGTGGATGATCGGTCAATCACCACTTGTTATAGAGAGATTCTACTTTGGGAGAGTTTCTAGGCAGTACGACAGAATGCATGACATGCCTCAGGGTATGGCTTTATACACACGAGTCCAGGAAGAGCGATCCATGTGGGGAGCTCAGGTAGATTATTATTTTTCATGCACTGAGATTGATCGGTTGGGATATGTCAGATGGGGGATGCTGGAGCATGTTGCTGATGTGGGGATGTCTGTAGAGTACCGAGAGTGGTTCTCTCGTCATAGGTTTACCATATTTACAGATCTTGCAGAGCCTATCCTAGATGTAGATGAGACCTCTGATGATGATGGTGGAGATGATGGTGATGGTGGTGGTGGTGGTAGGAGGAGAGAACAGAGACAACGAGCTCCTCTGGTACAGAGAGCTGCAAGACCACGTATGCGGGGTGGTCATGTGAGAGCTCAAGGTGGTGGATTTGGTCAGCCTAGATAGAGATAGGTACAGGTACCTTTGCAAAGATAGGCACGTCATAGAACAACTATATATTAGGGTAGGCAGAGACACAGATGGATACAATTGGCTAAACAGGTTCCCTTACAGGTTCCTTTATAGGGCTAGGGTCCTCCTCAGAGACCAACATCTCCATAGATACAGGTTCATCCTCAGGTTGTTACATTATAGGTTCATGTTTCCCCACAGGTACGTCTTGCTACACAAGAAACTTAGGCTCCTTAGATTCCTCTAGTTGTATATGTTCTAGTACATGATGTGAGGACTTTGCAGGTAGGGATGATGGATATGATTGCTCGGATGGATTAGGTGACCAATATGCTACAATAGTTTCTAACTATGATGGCACAGTTGCCAAATTTTGCTAGTACGAGTCATACACCACCGACTACACAGGATAGATTGGGTGACAGGGATCCAGATGGCACAGGGGGTACAGGTATAGGTGACGGATCAGGTGCTTCTACTGGTGATGGATCAGGTGCCCTTGCTGGGTCTTGATACAGATATGAGATTTGATCTTCTAATATTGCATTGATGTATCATTTGTATTGTATTGATTAGGACTTTGATTATGGATCATTTTGTTGATGTATCTTGATATACATATTTTTTATACTCTTTGATGATCAACATTTATTTATGATTACTCTTTGATTCCCCATTGATGTTGTTATGATGTTGATGTGAGATTTCTTTATATGCAGATCTACATGATTTCTATGATGCATTTACTTTTTTTTGTATGCTATGGATGCAACACCTTATATTATGACATAGATAAATAGATGCAAATGATTTATGCAACTACTTATATATGTTTTTAATCTTATTATGATGCTATGGTTTATGCAATGCAATGGTAAAATGAATGCAACTATCTTTTTGGATTTTGATGTATGCAACTATATTGATGAAATGCAATCTTAAGAATGGAAATGAATAATGATTTAATGCTTCTTTTCTTGTGATGTATAAAGATAATGAATAATGATTAATGAATGAATGGATGAAAAATATAATCTCACATTATTCATTTGAAACCACTGAATTGATTGAACTCCAAAAATGATTTAACCCTCTTTGAACTTGGAAAAATCCTCTATATAATGCAAGTAATCTAACATGAAAATGCAATGAAATGCAACTAACTGTCATTGATTTTTGTGAAATAAATGCAAAAGAGATATATCTTCATCATTGAGCATTGTGGAACTAGGAGTCGATACAATTCTTACTGGTGCCACTGCGACCATAAGAATATGAATATGACTTTCATCTCATTTGGTAACCTCTTTTGGGAAACTAGTACAACCCTCACTAGTTGAATGACCAACTATGGGAGTATGAATACCGGTTTCATCGGATTCAATGTTGCAAGTGGATTTTGGTATTAAGATATGAAAGATCTAAATAGCCAAGGTATCCTTTTGCATAAACAAACAAAGGTTAAACCTCCTTCCTATATGAATGTCCTCGATGGTTCTTTGATGACCACGTCCTTAGATGAATTCAAACAAGTTATTGGATCTTCCTCAAAATAGTCACACAAAATTCAAGAAAAACATCATATCTTCATCCTCACCAATCTAGTCGAAACATCATTAATTAGCTACAAAGAACATGACTCAAAAAGGTTAATGAAAATCATAAAAAATTTCAAGTGTTTTGCAATGTATCAATATTTTCAATAAGAATTCCAAACATTCTGATCATTTAGGGTATTGTCAATTTTTAATCCTGATAAGATAAGTCAATGAAGTTCAAGGATCAAGTTATGTGATCAAACTGTTTAGGTTGAACAATGATATCCATCAAAGGTTCCAAATATCTCTCCTATGATGTTCTAAAAATCTACTTCTGTCATGTGACCAAGATATAGCACTTCTGAATCCATTTATACCAAAAACCAATGATTTGCCCCCAAGTGATAAGTGAAACCATGTGTAAAGCTTGGGAAAATGAAACCTACAATTGACCATGCAGCTGAGAGACTTTATTATGAATATGCACAAATGACGGATGCAATGAGGATGTACAAATGAGATGGTGAAAGGACAATATGTATAAATGCAACTAGGAAAGACCTAAGGGAACAAAAAGCACCTATTTCTAGGTTTTCACCTTTTGGGTTTATTGCTCTTTTTTCTCTTTTTTTGCTTTTTTTTTGTTGCCAAGGTGCCTATTGCTAGGTTTTCACCAAGGCACTTTTCTCTTTTTAAATTTTTTTGATTTTTTCTCTTTTTCATTTTTTTGATATTATCAAGGCGCCTATTTGCTAGGTTTTCACCAAGACAACAATTTTCTGATTTTTGAATTTTTTTGCTTTCTTCATGCTCAATTTCTCATTTTTCTGATTTTTTGCTTTTCCATTGTTTTTTTTTTAATTTTTTGATCTTTCTGATTTTTTGGATTTTTTACTTTTCTCATTTTTTTGGATTTTTGACCTTTTCTCATTTTTTTGGATTTTTGAATTTTCTCATGTACAAAGAAGATGCTAGCTCATCTAATACACACTCGTCTAATACTCTTTTTTTCTTATACTCTTTCATCTGATTAGGTATGAAACCTCTTTAAATGGATGCTATTAATGGGCTCTTGCAACTCATCACCTTCACAATCAGCTAGTATGTAGGTTCCCGTTCCAAATGAAGAAGTGATGACAAATGGTCCAAGCCAATTCACTTCCCATTTTCCCTTCTTTTCTCTATCAACTTGATTTTTAGGGTTTTCTCTTAACACTAAGTCTCCCACTTGAAAGGTTCTCGGTTTGATATGCTTGTTGTAGTTTCTTGAAATTATGTTCTGATAGACCTTCAAATGATCAAATGCTTGTGTTTGATGTTCCTCCAACAATTCCAATTGTTGAAGTCAAACAACCCTATAATTCTCATCAGTGATTAATCCTTTTAGTGAAACTCTTAGGGATGAAATCTCAACTTCTAAGGGTAAAAAAACTTCGGCCCCATAAACCAAGGAGAATGGTGCAGCTCATGTTGGTGTTCAGATGCTAGTTTTGTAGGCCCACAATGTCAGGTTTATCTGAATATACCAATCTCTTCCTAATTTATCAACCAATCTTTTCAATATTCTGAGGATATTCTTGTTCGTAGCCTCGGCTTGTCCATTACCTTGAGGATAGTAAATGGAGGAAGAATGGTGAGTGATATGAAATGTTTCACAAAGTTCATCCACATCTTTGTTCTTGAATTGTTTTCTGTTGTTCATGATGATGGCATGAGGAATACCATATCTACAAATGATGTGATTAAGGATAAACATGGAAATCTATTTTCTCGTTGCAGTTATTTAAGGAACAACCTCCACCCATTTAGTGAAATATTTTGTCACTGTGAGGATGTATTTATGTTCATTAGAAGATGGTGGGTAAATCATGCCAATAAGATCGAAACCCCATTGATAAAATGACCATGGTTTAATAAATGGATGTAATTATTGTGCAGGTACATGGATCATGTCTCCATGATATTGGCATTTTGAACAAACTTTCTCAAATTGGCAAGCATCTTTTTCTAAGGTTTTCCCAAAATACCCCTTGCGAAGGATTTTCTTAGCTAAATTTAATCCACTCAAATGCGACCCATAAATCCTCTCGTGGACATCTCTTAAAGCTAATCTTGATTCATCTTCCTCTAGACACCTAAGGAGCATTCTGTCAAGACCCTTGCGATACAATGTGTCTGATAGGATGGTATAACAAGCCGATTGTCTTATGAAATATCATTTTTGAGCATGGGTTTGATCCAAAGGTAAGGTTTGGTCTTTAAAATAAGTATAGATTGGTCCATACCAGGGTGAGTCATGTCCATTAATAAGGGAAATTATTTGGGTATTGGGTAAGTCAAATGCCAATTTTTCCAACTCTTCCACCAAGAATTCATACCTCGCATTTTGATCAGGCAGTTGGAGTGAAGAAGCCAAGGTAGCCATTGCATTAGCTGCTCTATTTTTGTCTCGTGGAATTTGCTCAAAATTTATCAAGGAAAAATATTTTTTCCAGTCATCCACCATCCTTTTATATGGCATAAATTTTTCATCTTTGGTGTTGTATTCATCATTGATTTGATTGATGACTAATTGAGAATCTCCATAAACTCGCAATTCTGTGACATTCCATTCTAAGGCCATTTTGATGCCTATGACCAAAGATTCATATTCAGCAATATTATTTGTGCAAGGAAACAATATTTTGTAAGATTTGGGAATTGTGTATCCTTGAGGTATTATTAAAATAATTCCTTCCCCTGAACCATTTTGAGTATAAGATCCATCGAAATATAAGGTCCATGTCTTTGCTTCCACATTAACAATTTATAAATTAGGAAACTCCACTTGAATTGGATGTGTAGACTCTAAAGGATATTTGGCCAACTGATCATAAATCACTTGTCCCTTTATTGCTTTACTATCCATGTACTCAATTTCAAATTCACTAAGCACCATTACCCATTTTGCAATCCTTCCCGTTACAGCTATTTTACTAAGTAGATACTTCAATGGATCAATTTTGGAAATTAACTTCACTTTATGCATCAACATGTAATGTCTTAACTTTTGAGAGGAAAACACCATTTCTAGGCAAGCTCTTTCCATGAAGCTATAGTTCAATTCATATTTTATCAATGTTCAACTCAAGTAGTAAATGACTCTTTCTTTTCCTTCATTGTTTTCTTGTGCCAATAGAACCCCTAAAGGTTTCTCCGTTACTGATATGTAAAGTAATAAGGATTTTCCTTTGATAGGTGACATCAAAATGGGTGGGTTCACCAAGTATGTTTTCAACAATGTGAAAGCTTGTTCACACTCATCATCCCATGTAAAAATGGTGTCCTTATGTAGCAATCTTGTAAATGAATGACATTTTTCCGCCAATTGGGAAATGAATCTCCTCATGGATTGAATTCTTCCTTGAAGAGACCTAATTTGACTAATATTCTTGAGAATTTCCATGTCCATGATTGCTTTCACTTTCTCAGGATCTATCTCTATGCCTTTTTCCGAAACAATGTAACCTAAGAGTTTTCCGGATTGCACACCAAAAACACATTTCTTTGGATTTAGTCTCACTTTGAATTTCTCTAACTTTGTAAATATATTTTATAATATGGGAAAGTGATCCTTTTTTTCATGTGATTTTTCTATAATATCATCCACATAGTCTTCTAGGAAAGTGTGCATCATGTCGTGGAAGATAGTGGTCATTTCTCTTTGGTAAGTTGCTTCGGAATTTTCGAGACCGAAGGGAATCACATTCCAACAAAAGGTTCCCCATGGGAATGTAAAAGAAGTCTTTTCTTGGTCTTCAGCTACAATTTGAATTTTATTATATCCACTAAATCCATCCATTAAGGAAAACATAGAATGATCCCCCGTTAAGTCCATTATAGCATCAATGCTAGGTAGCGAAAAATCATCTTTTGGGAAAGCAAGATTAAGGTCTCTAAAATACATGCAAAATCCTAAAGGATTTGTCATGTTTTGTGACTGGTACAATGTTTGATATCCATTCTGCATATGCAATCACTCTTATGAATCCAACCTTGAGTAGCTTTTCTAATTCTTCTTTTACTAAAAGTGGGGTGCATCTTTCTCAATTTTTGCTTTATGGGTTTCACACCGGGTCTCACATTTAAATGATGCATTATAAATATTTGATCTAACCTTGCCATGTTGGCATAAGACCATGCAAAGTTAATTTTCTTTTCTTGAAAGAATTTGATGAACTCCTTCGTTTCTGATGGACTCAAGGATGCTGCTAAATGAATAAAGTTGGGATCCACTTCGGTACCAATGTTAACTTTCTCCATTGCTTCAATAAGGATGGGTGACCTTTAATATTCATATTCTGGTAGGGTATCTAACCTCTCTTCCTTAGGTGCCACAGTTGGGGTTTCACCTTTGGAAACATCCGATATTTTTTACCTTTTTAGGTTCTAGCACTTCCACATGGTGGTTTTTACCACTAGACCTTTTCATTTTTTTGTATTTATTTCTTTTATTTTGTGGATTGAGAGGTTGGAACCCTACCTCTATCATTATGTCCGGATTGTATTCATTGGTGGAAGAAGATGGCTCAACCACATTTAGGTATTGGGCCATTGCATTGTCATTGGGAAACTATAATAGGTCATTTGGTTCGGATAAATCCCAATCAATCAGTTCGGGATGCATTAGGGATAAGAATTCCTTTGGAAAATTGTCATTAGAAGGGTTTAGGGACATGACCTAATTTGAAGGTTTGTACATTGTATCACTGCTTAGGTCTATGACATGGGCTTCCTCAAGGTGTTCCATGGAAGTAGGATCAAAATCCCCTTCACTAGGGTCCTCTTGTATTTTGATGGGAAAGAATGTGTGTGGATTAAATACAACATTTGAATCACCCCCCCACAAAGGTACCCAAGGTTCACCTATCCATTTATTATTCCTAGATGCTTGACCTATATTAGATTCTTGAGGTTCACTTGATGCTTGTGTATAATTTGAACCTTGATTCTCATTGTCTTGATTTTTGACATTAAGAATGGTAGCATATGTGTGAATAACATCAACCTCTTTATCATGAAAAGACTATTTAGATAGGGAATCCCACTCATAATCTCCAGAATCATCATCACTTTTAGATTCTACCATGTGTATATGTTCATGAAAATCATGCATAGGGATTAAACTTTATCCTTTGTTTTGATAACCTATTCCAGATTTCTCTTCTTTTGATCTCCAAGCTGGTTCAATAGGTTCTAGAAATCCTCTATTCCTAACTCCTAGGGGTCCTTGTCCCTTGTATCCCATTTTTTGCATAATTTGATACCCTTTTGCATATTGTTTGGTTTGAATATTGATGTATTGTACTCTTTCCACAGGATTGTTTGAAGTATATTCCTCTTTGTAGAGCCATTGTAAAACTTCATTGTCCTCCTTTTCTAGGGCTGATTTGTCACTCTCTCTTACAAAATGAGAGTTATATTTGTGAGGTGGATGAGAACTTGATAGTTTTCCATGTGTCTTAGGAGAAGTTGGCAAATCAAATAGGGAAACAAAATATCCCCCACTCCTTTAGAGTTGATTCTATATTGCTTTTAAAAGTTATACATAATTTCATTCATCTTTTGGTATTGGTCCTTCTTGGCTTGTTCTCTCTCATCCTTGGAAGGTTTCAAAATTTCCACCTTTAATGTAGAAGTCTTAATTGAATTGTCATGTGAACTTTGACCTTCATAACTCACTTTATCCTTTCCCTTAGTTGAAGTATTTGAGTTAGTTTGATTAGGGTTTGAGGTAGATGTAGCATTTGATGTTAACTTTGAACCTTCCGCTTTAGCTTCTTCCATGGGGATATTAAGGATGAAACTTTCCCTATTGTGAGGAATAAATAGCTCATGACTTGGTTTAAATGTGTTGCAATATTGAAAGGGATTAGAATATCCTCCAATTGTGATCTCTTCACCCATGTGTGGAAATTTAATGCATTGATGATAGGTTGAAGTTACCGCTTGCATCTCATGAATCCATGGTCTCCCCAATAATATATTATAAGTTAGTTTCATGTCAAGGACTTGACATATGACATCTTTTTTGATAGGTCCTACTTGAATAGGTAGAACAATCATGCCTTTCAAAGATATTTCTTCCTCATCATAAGCCTTAATGGTAATTTTCTTTTTACTATCAATGGATGATTCGGCTAACCCTAAAGACTTGACAAGGTTCAATGTGAAAATGTTAAGACTGGCTCCCCCATCAATGAGGACTCTCTTGACCGTATGTATTTGGATTAAAACTTCTATATGCAAGGGGAAATTTTGAGGGTGAGTAATGGACATATCATATTTTTTGGAGAATGAAAGGCAATGAGGGGCTATGAGATGTCCTACCATATTTTTAAACTTATCTTCCTCCAAATTTATAGGAACATTAGTCTCCGCTAGGGATTTTTCCAAGATCTATTTGTGGTTAGGAGAAAGTTTCAACAACTCCAATATAGAAATTTGTGCTGGAATTTTGTGTAGTTTATCAACCAAACTATAAGTCTTTATTGAAGAAGATGTTGGTTTAGCCAAAGTAGTTGTTGGAGTAAGACCAGAAGTTTTAGGGGCACTTCCTTGTAGGGTAACTCTTGCTGCTTTCCCCCCTATTTACAACATTAGAGGTCTCTTTGTTAGGTTGTTCTTTTATTACCACCACATTGATAGTACTATCATGCCCAGATAGGATATTAATAGTATTGTCATAGCTATGGGAAAAGTTAACATTTTTGTTCCCTCTCAAGTTGTTTCCATTGTTCCCTCCATTATTAGCATTGGAAGATTCACCTTCTCATGGTTGTAGAAAGGAGTTTTAAATGTCGTGTGATCTTAGTTATTTTGAGGTCTTTCTACCTTAATCACACCATTATCAATAAGATCTTGCACCACATGTTTTAGATGCATGCAATCATTTGTCTTATGTCCTCGATTCCTATGGTATTCACAATGCTTAGACCACTCCACCATGTAGGCTTGATTTGTGGTTCATAGGGTTGATCCCTTGGTAAATTAATAATCTTATTTGCAATAAGAGTCCTTAATACATTTTCAAGTGGTTCACCCAAGCAAGTGAAAGTCCTCTTAGGTGTTGGTGCAAAGAAAGGCTTAGGATTTTTAGCCCCTTGATAATTCCCAAAGTTATTATTGTTGGTATTTTTGTTGAAAGGCACTTTGGGCACTTGATTCACATTTTTAGCTTGAGTGGATCCTCTTGTAAGATTAAAAGGGGTGGCCTTCAAATTATTTGCCTCTACAAATCCATCATTGACCACACCTTTGTTGTTGTTCCTCATAAAAAACTGGTTATTGTTGGGAGGATTCCTATTTTGATTATTATTGGAGGTATTGTTGTTGTTGTTCTTATAAAGCTTAAGCTCTCCACTTTTAACCAATACCTCTTCCGTAGTAACCCCGTTCTCAATTAGGTCTTGGAAAGACCTAGGAAATTGCAACCTTAAGCGATAATTCATCTCATTAGTCAAGCTATTAATGAAGATATCCATCTTCTCCTTTTTGGGTACACTTAAAGGGTATCTAGCGAATACCGCTCTCCACCTTTGCAAGAAAAGTTGGAATCCTTCCCCTTCTCGTTGTTTTCTATTACATAAATTTATCATCATAACCTCATGTTTGATATTGTAAGAATAATAAGTTATGAATTTGGAGGCCAATTCTTTGAAAATTCAGATGCCGGAGGGTAACTTGGAACACCACTCCATTTCCATGCCTCCTAAACTTCATGGAAACAACCTCATTAAATAAATTGTCATGCATGAAATCTAGGCTCAATGCACAAAATTCCCTTAAATGATCTTGGGGATTGGATGATCCTTCATAATTGTCTTATTTAGGAAAAACAACATTACTTGGGAATGAGACCATAATTAAGGTCTTGTCAAATGGAAAAGGACACAAAGCTTCGATGGAAAAGGGTTTAGGAGCCCCACTTTGTTTCATTGTGTCTGATTGCATTTTGAATAATTTAAATTGTTTATTCATGACATCGATAGGATTTGTTTCAGCTTCTTTTTGTTTAATTTGATCGACATCATAATCATGAGGGAGATTGAAACCCGCTTGTGCTAGGTCTAAAAGTACTTTTCCCTATCTCTATCCAACACTTTCTCCATAAGTATCATGAAGAATGGGCTTTGCATGGCTTCATTGACCTTCTCATCAGTTGCCTCTTCGTCATTAGGGTCAACATTGTGCCTATTTTTATTGTTATTTAACCCTTGGTTTTTAGGGTCCATTCCTCATCCATTGTTATTATTGTTCAACCCTTGGTTTTTAGGGTCAACTCCTCCTCCATTATTATTTTTATTAAAACCACCACCTCCATTTTTATTGATATCTTTGTTGACATGGTTAATTTGATCAGAGTCCATGTTTCCAAATGGGAAAGACATAGTTGGTTCTACCTCCTTTGTAGGTTCTCACGTTGGTCTTGAAGAAGTGAAGGTGTCACTAGGAAAAGGAAGCTCCTGCCTTAGATATGAACCGTCAGATTGTAGGGTATTCTTGATATAGTGAGATTGAGTAAAAGCCGACATGGACATGAATTGCGTAAAATATTGGCTTTCTCTCCCTTAAATTGATCAATCCCTTATAAATTTTGCAAAATGTCCAATAATGGGGATTCCGACTAGGTTGAACTTTTGAAAAGTTAGAAAATCCAAAAGGGCTCAAAACTGAAATCCAATTTTCTCCAAGCCCTCAAGAAATATCCACTGTTTGCGCTTCTTTGTTTCTGGGTGCCACTACCTTGTGTGTAGGCGTGACTTAAATCTTCACAAGCGTTAACTGGAATTTGTCTATGTGGCACTCTGCAGTTAGTAGGCGACATTTTCCTGTTGGTAGGTGTTGTTTTAAATCTTTCGGACATCACTTTTCAGTGACTTACACGGTATTTTAATGCTGCCAGACATCATTTCAATGTTGCAGGCATCACAAAACTTTTTGTAGCTGTCGTTTAAATGTTCATACATGACATTTTGCAAATCAAAGTTATTTTTCACAATTTTTTGGATTTTTAAAAGTTTAAGGTCATGATCAGATCTGCTAGATGATATTCTTTCTTGAAAAAGTAAATACAACTGTAACACATACATCAAGTTTGTATCGTATCCCTAAATTAACACTATGTGCATGTTCTCGGTCGTTTTAACAAGTATAGCACAAGAATAGATTCCAAGAAATCTACCTAGAGTCATATTTGGCTTTTAAACATTTTGGCTCTAAAAGGTAGCATTCTACTTATTTAGGATTTATTTAACGCCTCCGTTCCAAACTATGTCAAGTTCTTTTACCCCCTTGCGGGTTTTCCACATGCACAAAAGTATGATTTTACGCAATCCGAAAGGACTACTTGAGGAAGTGAAGATAACTTGCACATAATTTAGTCGCTACAACCCATTAAGGAAGAGTGCATTTTTTTATAGTGGGTCGGATATTATCGCGGCTTACGCGATTGTCTCCCACTTTGGGTCATTCCCTCTCACTGTCCTCGTAAGGATGTACTTGAGAGACAAGCCCTCTAAAGCTCTAAATTAGCTAGCATATATAGGAAAGTGGAAAATGAACTTAGTTCAACAAGTTTGGGAATTTGATTCACTTAAAAAGTGAAGAGCATATCCCTATTGTTGTTCTTCATTCCAAACACTTCAAAACACTTTGTTCTTTTTCAACCTCTTGACAAGGAGGTTCTTAGAAATTGAAATGTGTGGTTAATTTTCCTCCCTTTCTTTCTACCACCCTAAACTCAACATGTTTGTCTTTTTTATCAACTTTGAAAAGTTCAAAGCATATGCCTAATGTTTTGTTCAAGATGGACAATAATAGGGTGTCCCTAATTATACTAGGTATAAATGAATTACCACAAGTTAAGGGAAAGCAAGCTTGTTTTGAAAAGTACCTCTTTCAAAGCTAGAAAAGGCTAGATGCATTTTTGAGATTTTTATGCTTATTTTTCTTACTCACCTAGTGGCGATATTTCCCACTCCGGCTCCACCAACAAGTTAGTCAACACAAAGGAAAAAAGTGAAGAAAAACTTGAAATGAAATTGAAAATGCAACTGAGTTCTTTTGATCAAATTTGCCAAAAATCAAACTTAAGAACTTTTATGTAATGCTCATACAAGTGTTCTTCTAACTCTAAATTTTACAAAAGATTTTCACTATGCATTTGTTTAGAGTATTTGGTTAAGATCCTTACCTCTTTGTTTGGCCTTGTGATCTGCAACTCTAGTTTTTGTACTTTCTGGTGCTTTTTCATCTGCATAAAACACAGTGATAGAGAGTTATAAAACTAAATTTAATGATTTAACAACAATAAAACATAGAAAGCAGCATGGGACATTTAACAACTAACATGCCTCATTTCACTGTGTCTACGCATTATTTTAAAGTAGCTTAAGCGTCACTTTCCAATGGCTTAGGCATTATATAAAAGATGATAGGTGTTAAAATAAACTTGACAGGCGTTACAAAATGGGAAAATTACAACATAGAAAGGTTCACATGCGTCAAAAGATATCTCGTAGGCGGTGTTTCCTGAGTCAGAGGTGATGCTTTACGCTCGCATGTATCACACTTTATCTCATAGGCGGCAGAAGAATTTAAGATAGAATTATAAGGAATTCTGCAGGTGTTACTTCTCTGTTGGTAGGCATCATTAGATTGTTCATAGGTGTCATTTCTCCTGCAAACTGAAAAAAATAGCACAAAAATGAAGGAAAAACACACAAAACTTGAAAAAAATGATAAATTGAGGTTCAAATCCCCACTGTGGGTGCCATTTATGTGTGAATGAATTACACCTTCATGAAATTAGTTTATTTAACTACAATTTTATGGAATAACAATGGAAATTTAAGCTAAGAATTGCAATTAAATTAATAAGCATCTCATGGCTCTCTATCTAAGCATGTTGATAAAGTTTTCAACCTTAATCTCTATCAATGACAGTTCTAGAACGAGAATTTGATGAAGATAAATGCCTAAATCTAGGTCAATTCTCTCAAATTATGATAATATTGGATCCAAATGCACTCAAAATGGTCTCCATAATGCTAAAATGCTATGATAATCTCTCAATTATGTTCAAATTGCTATGAAAATGACAAGAGGTTTGATGCTTTGCATTCAAATTTCTAGGATCTCTAATGCTCTCAAAATGGCTTCTATTTATAGGATTTCCCAAGTGTAGGGGTGAAGTTAATTGATCATAGTTAAGCCATGGTTGAGTGAGAGGCTTTCAAATGGGGGACAATTTAAATGATTGTCTCAAAGGTTGGGACAAAGAGACAAATTTGAGTGATTGAGATTGAAAGTTCAAAATGAGTGACTAAGATTGCAAATTAGGAGTGATCCATGTGCTTTGCGTTCTCAATTCCCATTGGTTGCTCAAATACATGTTGCAGGATATTAGGATTATTTAATTCAATCAATTAATTAAATTATCCATGTAGGGATGAATAGGTTCAATTTGATTTTTGATTTAAACTATACAATTAATTGATTAAAATCAATTATATAATTTTGATTGTCCCTTATAGGCTTATATTTGATTATTTGATGTCATGGTTAATTAATCCTTTGATTTAATTTGGTTTTGTCCAATTTGATTTAATAAATGTCCATTTGATTTGATTTGATCCATTTTGATGCAATTTGATGAGATTAGGAGCAATTTGATGAAAAATGCAGATTTGCTTGATTAGAGAACACCTGGTCAATTTTAGGTGTCTACAAGCGTAGATAGTATAACTATATGAACATGAATATATACTAGAGAATATATAGTAGAACTGTATGAACATAACTATATAGTAGAGAATATATAATAGAATATAACTGTATGAGCATATATATACTAGAGCATATATAGAACATAACTATTTTACTTCGAATCTAAAAAGATTGTGGCATAAATATTTATTTTCCCAAGATTGTGTTAGAATCGGATTCTGATGTTGTAATTGGCATTCATGTTTTGTCACTGATGTCAACATATGTTTCTATGGAGGGAGATCAAACTGGTTATTACTGTTATTGATGACTTATAGAAGTATACAAATACTATGCGGTTGATTCAGAATTAGCGAAGATGGTGATGTGTACAGGGATATGTTGTGATATTATGCCTAAGGTCACATGGATTAATATTATCTTTTGGATGTGTTACAAATGTTTTATTGAAGCTTGGGTACTGGATAGTGACAGTGATCTTTGACAGATTTAGTCTCTACATTTTGAGTATAACTTACGTGTGACATGGATTCGGGTTATGCGAGCTTAAGAGATGGAAGAAGACATGTTAAGGAAGGCCTTTTATGTTTCACAAGTCTTAGGACTCTTGGTTATGTCAGGTGTGGCTTGTGTTCTAGAGGAGACCTATTTTGGGTCGACTGTATTGTCGATTGCGAGTGTGGATTACGGATCTTGGATTATATTTGATGAATTGTAATTGATTTTTACTAGTTATAGGTACCGTGTGTATCTTATAAAAGGGTTAAGTAATTATTTGTACATTAGGGAAACCTAATTTTTTGACCTAATTGACTATTGTAATAGGGTATATAAGACAGAGATTTTTGGAAACAATGATTGTGGAAGAGATAAAAAAGTGTGGAAGCTGCGAGCTTGTTTGTGTGAAGTCTGCTAGATGTAGAGAAGAGGTTGTGATTATGTTACTTCATTGGAACTGACCAAGCAAAGAAAACTGCTATCAGGTAGTTCACTGGATTGTATATCTCTTATACATTTATATTTTGGACTGTAAGTCTTGAGGGTGGATATAACCTTCTTTAGGTAGTGATCCTGGGCAGTGAGCCCACTGTTACTCTTGACTCCTAATAGGGTATGTCCTTTAAAAAGGATTGTGTACTATAATGCATCAATAATCTCCTAACATGGCTAAATATTTTAACAAGGATACTATACTCTCAGTACATTATTTGTGGGTTCTAATTCCCACCGGGGTTTTAACTTTAACAGGGTTTCCTTGACAAAAAAGGATTGTGTTATTGTGTTGGCATTTACTGTGTTCTCATTTGGATTAAATTTTTTGTTTATAAAGTTTAATGTTTAATAATGTGTCTCACACATAATTCACCCCCCCTCAATTGTGTTGGTGGAGTGTTATTCCTAACAATTGGTATTAGATCTACTGGTCCTTAGAGAGAAAGCTTAACAACTTGAGGCGATCCCACTAGTAGAATTTGGCAAATAAATGACTACGTGATTAAAAAATTTAGTCACATGACTAAAATTTTTAGTCACATGACCAAAACTAATCATATTTGGCCAAATAAATGACCAGGTGACCAAAAATTTTAGCCACGTGACTAAAATTTTTAGTCACATGACTAAAACGATCATGTGCTTCCATTTTTTTGCAATTCATAAATATAAATGACTAAATAAATGACCAATTTGGTCATCCGGTAAAATGACTAAATAAATGACCAATTTAGTCATCGGGTAAAATGACCAAATAAATGACTTTTTAGGATTCCACTAAATGGTTTAATTCATAGCATATACATCAGGCTTCAAATATGGACCCTTAATGAGAAGCTAATGATATATTTTTATATAATTTAGATGTCTGCATATTTCCCATCTAGGCGCTCATTACAAAATCTTTAACATTTGAATTATCTTAGTACAAATAGAAGCTTATATCAACAAATTACCCTTCACTTTGATATACTATCATAATCCTTATCTTTTCTTTTTCCATCTAGGGTTTTCAGATAGTCTGTACACACACTAGCATGGATGCGTATGCCTCACACTTGAACAAACTTAGCTAATTTCCTTCTTGTGAACCACTACCCATGAAACATGGGTCAATGAGTTTGACTAAAAAACCACATAGTTGAATCATGATAGAAATATCATAATTTGACCTACTCTAGAAAATATCTCGTACTTAGCATATACAACTATTTAAATAGACTTAAATTGAAAAATTAAAGATAAATGCCCATTTAAAAGTTAAAGAATGTAAATCTAAAATAATTAAAAACCTAGTTAAAGAATTAATAATTTATAACTTGTAATTAAAAACATAGTTAAAAATATTGATAATTTATTAATAATTAAAAATATAATTAACAATATTAAACAATGTAAATGTTAATTTTTTTAATAAAAATTGTAAAGGCCTTAATTCCACGTAATACATATGATTTTAGAGGGAATTTTAGCCAAAAAACATTTAGCGTGAAAAGGGTTGGAGGGAAACTTTAATCATTTTCCTTAAGCCAATATGCATGCACTTTTTACAGGAGATTTTTCTCTGGAAAGCCCATTTTTAAGCCTCCTATGCACTTCATTATGGAAGCTCTGATGGCATGCATTCATCCTCCCTAGCTACTCTCCTGACTGCACCAGGTGACATTGACTGCTAATCTCCATGGCTACGTAATAGAAAATACTCAGGTTCATTTCAAATTATTTTCTGCCTCACTCTCATTTTGTTTTGTTCTTGTTTGGCTTTTTGATTTCATTTTTGAATGTTTTCCTTATATCTAGTCATTATCACCATGTTTTCAATATGAAGATCAAGGAACATTAAGGAGCTCATAAGGTCTCTCATGTTTCAATCTTGAATGCCTAAATGAACCTAAGATCATCTAGAGCTATTTCTTTAGAAATATATTTTGTGCTAAAGAAAGATAAAAGGAATGAAATAAGTGGGATAGGGTTCATTATAAATAAATAAAAAATTATCTACAATCTAAGTTTGAAACAATGAAAGTGAACCTACTTTTCAAGCCTTAGAAGGAGGAATCATGCAAAAACTCAAACTCAAAGAAATCATGAGAAATCACAGAAGTTTAACAATGCCCTAGTTTTGCAACTTTATGGAAATCAACATATATCAATCGATAAAATAATGACATGAAATATATAGCGAGATATCTCAAAAACCTAAGAGAATCAAGGTAAACAACTAAAATTATGAAGATCAAGGGTAGACATAAAGGAATCTTCTTTGGAGATTCGGTATGATTGAGGAGAAGTTCATAGATCAAAGTTTCTCTTATAAATGCATAAGAAATGATGAAGAGTCATATTCCAAACAAAAAAAAATGCTAAGAATGAATCTATACAATATGTTCAGGGATTTATTTCTATTGGAATTCTCCAATGGGATGCTAAAGCCAAGTTTTCTCAAAGCCAAAACATTAAAACTTGAAACCAAGGCAAATGAATAAAATGAGGATCAATGGAATGAATTATGATATGATGGTTGATTACTCCACGAAAGGGAAATATCCTCAATCCATGGTGATATCCAAACTCCAATAGAAGATCGATCCCAAATCAAAGAAAATCATTAGATAATCAAGACCCAGTTCCAAATTTCCCATTTTACTGGATATAGGGAGCATGCTAGCAGAGATTGTTGAATCTGGCTTTACACCTGCCAATTGCATTTGCTTTAAAGTTTCTATAGCATTTTCAACAAATCTCATTTTTTCATTTCTTGTAACCATTGGAACCTATCAAACCACATTTTTAAAGAATTCTATGTTTTTTTTATGCTTTGATAGATGTCCATACCCTATTTTTTAGAGCTTCCATTCTAACACATGCAGGGAGGATTTTGGAAAAGGTTGTAGAATTTGGCACCTTCCAATTGAATTTTCTTGAACTTTTGTAAAAATTTATCATCAAATATTTAAAACCATAGAATATATTTTGGATTTTTCTTTTCTAAAATCTTTATGCACCTTAAAACAAAAAAAATTATTTGTTTAAAAATTCTTCTTTGTAGGTCATACTCTCTGGTCACTCCTGCATATCATGAGACATGTGCTTCCAAATTTTGCATGCATATGTACCAAAACATTTCTAATCATAATATTTGATAGAATTCCACCTTCATTATACTTTGATATATGTCCATACCCAATTCCAAAGTTTTAATTTATCACACGTGGGGAGAATGCTAGCAGAGAGTAGATACTTAAGAGTTCATATGATTTCATAGACGCAAACTATTTTCTTTACAATATTAACTTGGTTGTATTTCAATTTACAACATATTAGCACATAGATAAATTTCCAAAGTTCAAATATTGGAGAGGCTTTTTGAAATGCTTATAGTTCCATTCTCTTAGAAAGAGTAAAAAAGTGAATGTGAACATACCCACCATGAAAGATCGGGTGCAAACTTTTTAGCAAGTATAGAATCCTTGAGAGCCAATTCCTCTAGTATGCCAAAGTCATTCGTTGTAAGATACTACACATTAACATAAAAAAACATAAAAAGGCCTATATAAAACATAATAAAACTCATATGAAACAAAAATCTATTCTATAGATTATGAATTGCAGAAATATGTACATTTAAAAAATAAAACCTAGAAATATCACCTGTATATTTATGTTACATAAGGATTACCTGTAATAACTCTTCAACTGTATCTTTAAAATTAGTAACATCACATATCCCATATAACAAATCCAATGCTCATTATCCATCTATAGCTATAATTTCCACATAAAATTTATATTTATAATAATAATTTTTGGGTAATTGCAGGAAATATCTCTGTAAGTTTATTCAAGCCTCCTTCCATCTTGCACTTCTACATAAGATATTGAATTTAATATGTCATTAATTAATCTATGATTTAAGAAGAAATCTAGTATATAAGTCTCATTTTGTATCTATATTATCCGAGATTTTTGTTCCAATATGCTTTTCACTTGCTCTGTAATAATTTGGGCTACATTACTAGTTGTTGTTCCTTGGATACAAAAATCACAATTTCTAGCCACTCCTTGGATGCACTTTCAAAGAAAATCATGATGATCTTGTGTTTGTTTCAGTTGTTTGAAATACCAAGGTTCATTAGCTCTTTTGGTAGGGAACACATGACCCCCTGACCTGGCAAGCTGATAGAATGAGATTGAAATATATTTCAAGAATCAAATTAAATTGTATGCCTATTTTAATCCAATAGTTAAATTATCCAATAATTCAAATAAATTAATCTCCTAATGTAGAGAGCATATTTTAGCATCAATTCCCCAAGTATGAAATTGTGTTGACAACAATTTTTACTTACTTGTATCCAACATAATCATCACTCTTGATCTACCATTGAGGCCTTTATTTGTTTTTTATTGGGACCCCAAAGGTGCAATACATTCATTAGAAGCACTTCATTAACTGACTTTGCTTGTTGAAGTAGAATTAGATCTTAATATTTTGCTTGATAAAAAACAACTCCCTAAAATGGTAAAGTTTGCTCTTAGCTCCCTTAAATGGTAAAGTTTGTTCCAAGCTCCCACTCCTCTTGTATTACATGATAGATAGAAACTTTTTTGGGAAATGAGTTGATCAACCAGAGTGTTGCATTGGCAACATTCATATATGTTTCCACATCTCTTGGCAAAACTTTGGGCCAATACAGTAGATTAATTTCAATTACTTGTTAAATGTGAAGCTGTGTTGCTTTTGGTTTTAATTCCTTTCTATATATAGATGGGGTTGTAATTTTTCCCTAATGTAATAAAAATAAATTTATTTTTGTCATCTCTTCTTTTGCCACCATCTTGAGACCCAAAAAGAGATCCCCAGCTTGTCCTAGATAAAGAATGCTGGAGTGATTTAGATTATTGCATTCAAACCAAAGTATAAATAAGAAGGGATGCAAATATTACACTTCCAATTACTATTACATTTGAGGATTAATAGTGAAAAATATTGTAGTGTTTATAAAGTTATGTATTGACATTTGTCTGAATTTTGAAGAAATTTTCCTAAAACATACTCTAATTAATAAATTTTCTTTTATTGATGGCGCAGAACTAGTACTGCTATGCCAAAACTGTTGCAGAAAAAGTTGCATGGAAGATAGTGCAAAAGAGGAATTTAGATATGGTGGTGGTTAACCCATGTTTGGTTTTGGGTCCTTTGTTGTAGTCTTTCATTGATGCAAACACTTCCCATATTATGAAATGCTTGAATGGTAAAATGCTCACCTTTTACTGCATTCATTTTGGAAGAATGGGATAATTGTAATATGCCTTGCAATTGGATAAGTTAAACCCCTTTAACTTAATTTCAAATTCTTTAAAATTCACTAGTTATTGCAAATGTGTAGGATCTTCCAAAATATATACAAACTTGACTTAGGCATATGTGGATCGTGCGTGACCCAGTGTATTGACAGTGAAACTTATACAATGTTTTACATTGTATCATTGTAATTACACTAGGTACATATCTCATTCTTTTCTTCTTAATGAGAATATGTGAAAAAGTGATCCCTATTGACTCATGACAATATAGTCTTTGTATCTCCATGACCCTTGTCACTGTATCTGATCTTCAATGATCACTATTTCACTTTGACTATGTTTTCACTATTTCACTTTGTATCATTGTGTATCATTATCTTTATATGCATTATTATATGTGTGACGTACTTCACTTATTGTTAACCATTGAATTTGCATGAAATACTATTATACTTAAGAATTCCATTTTATGCATTCACTTCCCTTCTTTGGCTGTCATAACCCCAGCTTGTCTGTCCTCTTAAGATGGAAATCACCATTTTGTTCATTCATAAAGCACTAATCTGACAATTGATGAGCCACTCTTTGAAGGCCTTTGACCTTGAACTATTGCATTATCATTAATATTCAATGGATTTCTTCACCTCTTGCAAAATCACTATTTTTTGACCCTTATAGCAACACTTATTTATTGTATCTTTATTACCACTATTCTAACAATGTTTGTCACCTATTTTTGATCTATTCATAAATCAATGTTACAAGGCGCTAACCTTGATTATTTATAATAGTGACTCTTCATTGCAATACTATTTCTCCTTTGGAGTTTATCTCTACATGTATTTCAAGCATAGCTACGAAAGAATCATTCCTCTATCTTGAAATATGTTTTATTAATACTGCATTTAGCAATAGTGCATGTACCATTTATTCTAAATATAACATCACTGTGCTTTGATTTCTATAACAACAAATTTTCCTTTATCATACAAGAAAAAATATAATTATATGAGATGACAAGACATCTATTATCATCTCATATCATTATATTATGTCTTGTCTTGAAATACATCTTTTCTTTTGTTGTTCTTTGACTTCATAATAGTGACCCCTTTTAAAACATTGATCTTTCAACATTGTGTCCTAACTCTACAACCACGTCTTAATGAGATGTCATGCTTGTCATAATAACCAAATTTATTTGTCTCACCTCTGTAAAAATGAATGTAGCTCTATTATCATCATTTAATGTATTCTTCTCATTATATCTTCTCTGTGTTTGTTCCTGTAGTAGTGATTATGCCTTTTTGTTGTTATACTATTATGATCTTTCAGATTTTATCAATTTTTTTTTATAGTCATGGTATCACTGTATTAACACTTCACTAATACTAATGTTTTCATCTTCTTGTATTTGGCATTTGGACATAACTATTTTTTAATAAAATATCATTATTTCTTCATTTTATAGTAGTGTCTTTGTGAGTGTGGATCAATATGCTTTGATATTCATTGTCACTATTATTCACCTTTCTTTTGTTTTCATGCTACCATATTCACATCTTTTTATCCCAATTACCTTTCTTATGACTACATTCTCCATGACACCTCTTTATGCATCATATGTATTCTATTCCATTTGGTCTCTCTAATGTTCCAAAATTGGACTGCAAATGAACCCCATGGATAATTTTTGATGTTCTCTTCAAAGGCAATGTCTGGTCTTTGTCTCTGTTTCATGTTAGACCATTTCCGGTGCATGGCATCCTAGGACTTGATTTTTGTTAGTCTTTGATAGGGAGCCTCTTTGGTAACCTTCTAATTTTTCTTTGAACTCTTGTTAGGCCTCTCCTAGGACCTCTAGGGCTTCCTCAATCCACCCTATACCACTTGGAAGAATCAATTCTTCTCTCCAACCAAGAAGCTACCTATCTTGTCAAAATCACCATTCTTGTGTTCTACAAGAACCTTCCACTCAAACCACTCCAAGCCCTAAACTCAAATTTGGATTTGCAAGAGGGTCAGGGCTTCAATACACTCCATTGTTTGATTGCAACCTAGGTTTGGAACCACCAAATTGAACCATCTTCCCATCGAGTTCTAGTTTCCTGATTTTAAGGCCTTGTAGCCTTTTTGCACAATTAGGCCTCCTAGTTTTTAGGACAACACTTTTTCAGTGAAAAAATCCAAGAACCCCCAAATATTTCTTGATATCTTGTAAGTAGAGAAAAAACCCACAAGGATTTTCTAGGTCACTTGGTCTGATACTGTCCGTACACCCTACTTCTGAAATATGGCTCTTTTCTTGGTTTTAGACCAGTTTTGGGTTTTTTGGATCAAAACCTAGCATGTAGATGTCTTGGGAACTCCTCCACTTTGTGGAACACATACATAACATCCTTCAGTACACCCATGGCATTCTTGGCTCATGAGAACACCCCCTACAAATTTTAAACCAACTGTCACTTGCTCTTCCTAACCAGGCTGTGCATGTAGCTCACCTAGGGCAAGTGTTTAAAAATTCTTGCAAGCACTTTCAGAGCTCCTCCTTCCACAGTCTTGAAGCTCCATGGACCTAGTCTCCATTCCCAGGTGGCCATACAAAACCAATGGTGGGAAGTGGAGTTAGGTCCACATCTTTTCTCCTTGGCCAAAACTGGACAACAAACAGTCCAAAACTGAAAGAATTTACAAAACACAAACAAAGAAATACTAAAAATAAAAATAATGATTGTAAAAGCTTGGTAACATGCAGAAAAATGGATTCTAATAGTCACAATATTAATTTCATTCCATTCACAATAACAAAACCCAAAAAAACTTCAAATCTACTGTCTGCTCGTTAAAACTCTCTTGGCTCTAATAACCAAAAATCCGTACACTATCTTCTCCTCTCACAAATTAGAGTTTTGTCACCTTATATATCTTAGACACACATGTTGCATCCATTCTATGGGTTCAAAAACCATTAGAACCTCGAAACTCCCTAGACAACAAAATGTTGTCAGCAACTTTTAAAAGTTGCTAATGTTGCATAGCAACATTTTACATCTTTGTGCAACTTACACTTTTAAAGTGTTTTCTCCACCAATCTACCTTATCTAACCCTAGCTAGACCACCTAGGGTAACTATGGACCCTAAGAACCACTATGACATCACCCTACCCATTGATGACATCATTAAGGACAATCCATTAAACAAGAGCCAAAAAGAGCTATTCTACCCAAACATAAGCATAAGATGAAAATTACCTAAACTAATCTTGGTCAATATGACCTTATATATTGACATTTCCCTACTAGAGGGTCTTACACACACTAGAACACCAAAATGACAAGAGACCACCATATTAGATGGCATCTCAAAGGTGCTCCTGCACCATACTACCCAGGTTAAGA
>MU223830.1:846648-885941 GCA_018584345.1 Thuja plicata | reverse complement strand
GTCACTTGGTCTGACACTGTCCGTACACCCTACTTCTGAAATATGGCTCTTTTCTTGGTTTTAGACCAGTTTTGGGTCTTTTGGATCAAAACCTAGCATGTAGATGTCTTGGGAACTCCTCCACTTTGTGGAGCACCTGCATAAAATCCTTCAGTACACCCATGGCATTCTTGGCTCATGAGAACACCCCCTGCAAATTTTAAACCAACTGTCACTTGCTCTTCCTAACCGGGCTGTGCATGTAGCTCACCTAGGGCAAGTGTTAAAAATGCTTGCAAGCACTTTTAGAGCTCCTCCTTCCACAGTCTTGAAGCTCCATGGACCTAGTCTCCATTCCCAGGTGGCCGTACAAAACCAATGGTGGGAAGTGGAGTTAGGTCCACATCTTTGCTCCTTGGCCAAAACTCGACAGCAAACAGTCCAAAACTGAAAGAATTTACAAAACACAAACAAAGAACTACTACAAAGAAAAATAATGATTGGAAAAGCTTGGAAACATGAAAAAAAATGGATTCTAATAATCACGCTCTTAATTTCAATCCATTCACAATAACAGAACCCAAAAAAACTTCAAATCTACTGTCTGCTCATTAAAACTCTCTTGGCTCCAATAACCAAAAATCCGTACACTGTCTTCTCCTCTCACAAATTAGGGTTTTGTCACCTTATATATCTTAGAAACACATGATGCATCCCTTCTATGGGTTCAAAAACCATTAGAACCTCGAAACTCCCTAGACAACAAAATGTTGTCAGCAACTTTTAAAAGTTGCTAATGTTGCATAGCAACATTTTACATCTTTGTGCAACTTACACTTTTAAAGTGTTTTCTCCACCAATCTACCTTATCTAACCCTAGCTAGACCACCTAGGGTAACTATGGATGCTAAAAACCACTATGACATCACCCTGCCCATTGATGACATCATCAAGGACAATCCATTAAACAAGATCCAAAATGAGCTATTCTACCCGAATAGAAGCATAAGATGAAAATTACCTAAACTACTCTTGGTCAATATGACCTTATATATTGACATTGCCCTACTAGAGGGTCTTACACACACTAGCACACCAAAATGACAAGAGACCACCATATTAGATGGCATCTCAAAGGTGCTCCTGCACCAGTCTTTCTTGCTAAGTAATAAGGGATGTGTCGTACATCCATTTTGTTGTTTAGTCCATCATGTGTGAACAAGGATCCTATGGTCTGATTATAAGCCAAGTATGCTTTAGCTCACTGGACTCTCCTTTGGTCTATTTTACAGTTTTGGGTATTTCAAGTTGCAGAAGAATGTAAGGGTCATGTTTGACCATGTTTTTTTTTTGAAGATGTTTTGGAGCCCTTTTCCCACTTGGTGGTTCCTAGGTTGACACTAAGTTATCCATTTTTCAACTTTTGCAAATATTGTTAATGTGCAACAAAATTTGTTACTGCAACTTTTTAATTGTTGTTCCAACATTGGTCAATTATTGCAACTTTCACCCTATTGTTCAAAACCTAATCTAAATCGGTTAGATCAGTTAGGGGATGTTGTTTTAGTTATGTAAGGACTTCAACACCCTCAGCATGGACATATGTTGAATTCTCCTCATGATGGACTGTTGGAGGTTACTAGCGATTATTCTCTCCCTAATTTTGCAGATGACATTTTGACAAGATATTCTAATAGGATAGAACTCATTAATGGTATAAGTTTATCTAACCTACAATATACATCCTTTTTTCCTGTTAAGGGTGAGATGGTTAACAACTTGTCTCAGGTGAAAGTGTTGCAAACAGGGCAGGTGAGCAATAAAGAACTATTCTTGGTAATTTTAAGTATACCTCACTGAGGGGTGTTTGATTTATAGATGATTTTTTGTGCTTGGGATCATGATTCTGATTTGTGTTTACAACAGATGGACTGCATGCTATGGCAATTCTTTTTAGGTTTTTCTTCTTAAATGTGTTTTGTTAGTTTTTAGTGTATGGACATACAGTCCTCTATGATTGTAGTTTTTGGATTTCATCAGGTATTCTAAGTCTGATGATAAAAGTATTTACTATTGGGCCATCAATTATATACCTCTCAGTGGTTTTCAAATTATCACATTGCCTGTGTAGCAGCGTAGTTGTAGAGTTTTATATCAGTATTGTGAAGCTTCCTGGAAGTTTTTCTTATAAGCAATTTGTAATGCAATGCCAATTTTTTCCTAGATGAATGATCCTTGTATATCTCATATTCATGATATTTACAGTCTTTCTCAGTTGCAGGGTAGTATGCTTCTTATTTGAATATTTACAATGTGATAGACATGGAGCTTGTAATGTTGTAGTTTTTTAATAATTGTGAAACCATTCATATTGACAGGAATAAAGGAATTGGGGATTAGCTGCACCTAGTCAATGGGATCTTGTGTCAGACAAGCAGATGATGCAGGAAGAGAAACCCCTGCAGGTATTTTATGTTGCCAACCTCCTACTTGAGTACAAAATGAGACATACAATCATGGCTTTACTTAGTGTTGGATGTAGAGAGTTTTTTAGCTTCTATAAAGGAGATATAGGTCAATATGTGAGCTTTTTTGGTGTGCCATCTGTTTTGGTTCTAGTTTTAGTTATGACCAACCATTTACTATGTGTGCTTTTATTGATGATGTGAGATAAAAGTGTATATTTATTTAGTTCTTATTTATGCCATGCAAGTAGCAAGGTGCACTAAAAGAATTTACCCAAATACTGAGGATGCAAAATATGTTATAAATGTTAAGCAAATTGCCAAGGTACTTATATTTGTTTTAACTTCTAGACTATACTAATTCTATTTTTGTAGATGCATCAAATAGTTTATTTGAAAAAATCTGAACATGTTGATTCATAATATTACGGCTGGGATGCTCCTTCACGAAGTAGTATTTTAGAGAATCTTCATGGAAACTTCATTAATTTTGTTTAGAGCCAATTTTGCCTTCAAAGCTGCAAATATTTATACAATATGTGCATGATTGATCTTTGAAAATACATTTTGTAGTTGGATTGGGTGATAAGGTCTCACAGATATATATTGAAGAAGGCATGTGAGTTGGGTCAGTATCGACTTCTCAGAAAATTTATTCTTTTGTATTCTATGAAAAAGGCCTTTAATAATAATAATTTTTGATTTAAGAGATATGGTAATACATGATTTATTCAAATCTATACACTCTACTATTCAAGTGATGCAGAAATGCCTTTGGATAGTGTGACTAGTGACATGATGTTAGTTTGTTGTGGAATAAATGGTTGATATAAAATTTTAATGTGCAGTGTTGATCGTAACAAGTATCAAATTCAAATCACATTGCCCCCTAAGATTGATCCCAGTGTTACCATGATGACATTTGAAGAAAAGCTAAATGTCACATACAATGATGTCGGTGAATGCAAAGAGCAAATTGAAAAAATGCGAGAGGTTTGCCAAATTTTTTCTTAATGTGGTTACTATGTTTATGAAATATTTTTGAAGTTCTAGAGGTTTACTTCAACATGAAATTACTTAAACTATTATGGAAATTTTTATGGAGAAGTATACCTGAAAGTTTTTTTCTGAATTAAATTAGTTCAGTTGGTAAGTCAATGATTTGCCTTTAATTCAGTCTTCTATTTATCTCCATGCCATGCACATTGTGAAATAAATCACATGCTTTTATCAGAAAAAAAAAGTACTCTAATTGAGTTTACCGACCTGGTTCTTGGTTTCTTGGTATGAATGCCATGCATCTAAATGTATTTTGAGGCATTATCTTTTTACTTCCTCTATTGTGTGATACCCGTTACATATCTTCCATTATGAGAATATCATTTTTTCCCAGTGTCTGAAATATTTGAAATGGTACGCAAGTTTGTATCTTCTTTATCTTCTACTATTTCTACAACATCTCTTTTATAGCGACCATGTCTTTTATAGCAGCCATGGTCATCAATGTTTATGGTTTATACTCTCTATCTTTTCAAGATCCCTATGATCAATGTTCTAGGACTACTCTTTTTTATTTTCAACATTGTGTCATATCATGTATTTTTTTTACATTCGTTCTATAACCTATTTTATTTATATTTCAATCTTTAGTGTTATTGTATTTTAGCATCAAGCTTGAGTATTTCATTTCTTGTTGTCTCCATTGCATGACTTTGTATGATAAATGACCTTTGTCAACCATTGTATATCATTCATTTGTCATAATAGCATCATTTAAGTACTATGGTTAGGCTCATCTAATCACTGATCTCATAACCTTCGTTCCATATTCCTTGCATAAAACTCTCTCTTATCAAACTCACATTGTGTCCTATCACTGTATAGTCAAAGACCCCCACTATTACTTTATACACTTTGTTGAGCATGTTCCTCTCCATGTTTCATTGACACAATGCATTGTCTCAACACATTGTCCAGTTTTCTTCTTAGAAGGCACTGGAATTTGTATTATGTTTTTCATCTTTATATGATTCCCTAGTCATGCTTTTAAAACATTGAATCCACTACTTCTTAATATGCTATCTCCATCTTTCACTATCATTTGGAATTTAATTTTTATACCATGATTATATTTTTATATTCAATTGGCTCTCATCTAATGAGAAAACTATTGTCCATCTTCTTTAACACATACCTTCATGGCCTCCTAATATACTCTATAGATAGTTCATATAACATCTATTTTTAATAGTAACAAATTACTTTGACAGTGTCCCTTGAATGCTACCACAACCTCTTCATATCTACCATTGTAATTACTGTCACAAAGCATAATAAATTAGTATTTTCACATGTAACAAAGACATGCCTCCTTTTATTCACCTCTTTGATCTTTTCTACTGTGTTTAGAATTGTTGTATCATTATTTCATCTCCATGAAAATACTGCTCTCAATGTGAATTTTATGGTGTAGAATATAGTACTAGTATAGTGACAATGTCATTATCAGGGATTCTGATCAAAATAGTCACAAAGGAATATCTATTTTGTCTTTCTGAATCTGGATGCACTTTGTACTTGACACAACATTCACAATATTTACATTACTGCAATCTCCCAAACTGTTCCATGTTGAACTCAAGCTCCCCTGTAGATTTAATACCATTTTGTTTTTCATGATACTTTATTTTGATCTCCACACTATGATATCTTTGCCACCTTTTATCATGCATTTTTATCATGATTGCTTCCTATACCATTACAATGGACATAATTTACCGTTTATATGTATGGTGATTGTCAGATTGATCTTATAAGTACCTTTTGTATAGCCATATAGCATCTGATATTTGATTTACATACATTTATAACACCTTAATCAATGTTGAGAACACCATGACCTTTTTTGCTTGTAACAACAATGAAGCTTATGTATATCCTTTGTTTTTTCAATGTAAAGATATACACTTTTGCATTGAATTATTATTGTCAATTGTTATGATATTATTGATTGGTCACTTGTTGTTGATCCATTCTATTTTAAACAACAAATGTTTGTATTCCTGTCCCCAAATATATTGACATGACTGTTATTATTTTAATGATATTTTTCTTGAACAATGGATGCTAAATAAATTGAACATGTTATTGTCACATCCTCCTTTGCAGCTGCATTTTGTCCTCTAAAAAACTAACACATTGTCAAATGTTATGGATAGGTTTAAGATTATTCATTTCATAGTCTTTTAAGACTAACACTATTTTTTGTATTGTAGCTGTAGGAAAGGTGACCAAGTTTTGTAGAATATTGAATCCTCAGCTTACAATCCAGCACATACTTACTTTTTTGAAGGTAATTTGATTTGTACAAGCTATACTTTCATAGGAATTCTTTATGCTTGTTTTAAAAATTGTTATACTTTCACTTCTATTGTTTAGTTATTCATGAAGTTAGATTTTTCTTGACAGGACTTGTCAACAGATTCTTCACAACATATCCATTCTATCTTGGCTTTTGTTATTATGGGTATGGATCCTATTTTTGGAAATGTGAGATTTGATTTGGTAGATTGTATCTTGTGCACATCTTTCTGCATTCTATAATTGCTATAAAACATTTTGTATGATATTCTCATTTAATATGTTGTGGTAAACAACTTTAGTTTCTAAGTTTTGTTATTTCTTATTACCTTATCATTAGACCACCATAGAGCCATATTCCTCCGAGTATGGGAAAATGAATTTTTGACTACTCCAGCCAATGCCAGCCAGTGACCATAAATTTTCTGTAGCAGCAGTACTTAGATAGTGGTTTCATAGTTTTCTTATTTTCTGAGGACCTGTGCTTATTCCATGTTAGAATTGTGTGTTGGCAAAAATCCATATGACCATCTTATTGGTTATCAAATCTTAACTAAAGATACATTGGAAAATTTAACCATAAATTCTACTAGATGAGTTCCTTTCCTTAATGCATGCTACTGAATTTGCATCTACAACATTCTTTAAAACTCTGAGGGATTATTGAGACCTAGTCACATTTTACATTTTTGTGGTTTTACACTGCTTGGTCATATATTACTCATTAGTCATTTCTTTAATATTATTATGGTATTGGTGATGTGCACTGCTTTGTTTTTTGAGGCTCTCTCATGCAATGTATTTTTTTTATTGTTTGCAGGAGGCAACAATTGAATAATTACTTCCTATTTTTCTTGCACTCCTAAAAGATAAATTTATAGATGTTCAACTTAACATCATAAGTAAGCTAGATCAAGTCAATCAGGTATCTTCTTTGTTCTAGCCATCAAAATTTTGTAGTGGGTTAATACCTATTTTAAAAATTATGCTAGTCAACTAAGAACGAGAACTTAATAAAGAGCTTATGTCTGAACATTAATCAAATAATTACCATTATTGGACTAAAAGAAAGAGACATGAATTTGTATGGGATTCAACTATTGTTGTACTGTTAAAGTATCTGGGGATTACTATATGATGGACTATTTGATTAATGCATACTCTTTCAGTTCCCTAGTTTTTAGGATAGTCCACTTTAGGACAGTCATGACTCACCATAAGACAGTCACCTTGAGAACACAAGAAAAAGGTGTTCCTTACTTGTCAAACTGTATAATAAACTTGCTTCATGCTTCCGTCCACCCTTGGGCCATTCATTCCATCTTCAAAACCTTGGTGGGGGTAATGCATCTTCAAACTGCCTATTCATTGTCTTGTCACAGTGTAAAGTCACCTTCCTCTGTCAGATCTCGTGGCTCCTGTTGCATGGAAAATTGCACACTTAGGTGGTGATAATATACATCATGATCCATCCCTACACCAAATATGGGGGATTATTGCATGTAAAACAAACTGGTAATCACATTGCTATGTTATCAGGTACCCTGGATGAGAGTTTAAACCACTTTCACCAAAACTTAGAGAACTTTCCTGAGTGATAGTTCAAAGTTTGATCTTGAAAACTTTGACAGTGGGAAAAACAAGATGAGAACACATTTTCTATGCTTGAGAATCAACTACTGGATGATTACAAATAAGGATGAACTAAATAAAGATACTAATGAAGAAAAGAAGATACTTTCATATAACATGGTTGTAATAGAAATACTGATTAGTGCGCTCTATGAAGGTGAATTCACAAAGGTTAAAGATTTGAATTCTGCACATGAAATTTAGGCAAGATTGGAAGCACTATATGAAGGAGATAAGTTTAATAAGAATGCAAAGTTACAGGACTGGAAGACAAGGATGGAAAATATGAAAATGAAAGATGATGAAAATATTAGAGCATATGTATAGAGAGTTACTGAGGTTGTTATTGGGATCAAAAAATCTGGAGGCAGATATACTGAGGAAGAAGTAATTGCAAAAATTCATAGATCTTTGATACCTGTTTACAAGACTAAAGTGAAAGATATAGAAGAGAACATACCTTTGACAAAGAACTTTAATAGAAAGATGTTGATTACGAAATTAACTACTTTTGAGGCCATAGAGCTAGGAGATTCATTACCTAAAGTTGAAACAACATTCAAGGTGACTGTGCATAAAAATAAAAAGGACTTTATGAGGAACTACAAGCATCAACAATAGTGACTTGAGAGAAGAGCTTGGTGAATATGCTGATGACTAGGAATAAATACAAGAAGAAGAAAGAAAATTAGATGAAATTGTGGCCCTGATCGCTAGAAGAGAAAAGAGAGGTAAGGGTAAGTTTGAAGGAAAGTTACCTCTGAAATGTTTTTCATGTAATAAGATAGGTCATTTTGCATCTAGATTTCCTAAAAGGGTTCCAAAGCATAAATCTAAGTATTATAAACCTAAGTATTCCAAGGATAATGAATGTTACTATGCTAGTGAAGGTTTTTTTGATGATTATTCTATTGATTATGATGAGATTGGATTTATTGCTATCAAGGATGATAAACCTATTCATGAAGAAAGAGCCTTAGTGTCACATGTTGAAAATAAATTTGAATGGGTCATAAATATTGGTTGTTCACACCATGTGACTAGAGATAGAAATATATTTTTTAAACTAACCAAGTATGATGGCGGTGTTGTGAGATTTGGTGACAATACTCCTAAGCTTATCATTGGAGTTGGATCTATTTCTCTGGATGGAAAGACCAATACTGAAAATGTATTAATTATTGATGGACTTAAGAATAATTTGTTGAGTGTTGGACAGTTAGTGGACAAAGGTTATCAACTAAAATTCATTGATGTGAAATGCTCTATCCGAAGTAAGTCAGGAGACTTGATCGCATCTGGTACTAAATCTAGAGTTTATGTATTTGAATTAAATACATTTGAGGCTTCTTATTTTTTTGTGAAGGTTGATGATAATTGGTTATGGAATAGATGATTTTGTCATGTGAATTTTGATAATATTGTGAAGGCAAGTATGAATAATGCAGTTAGAGATCTACCAAAGATTGTAAAACCATCTAACACCATGTGTAGAGAATGTGTAATGGGGAAATAGACTAGAGTTTTTGTTGATGACATCATTTTTAGAGGAAATGATGTAATGAGTACAAATCTCTCTAAAGAAATAGAAAATGAATTTGAGATTTGTGTGAGAGGTGTATAGGGTACCTGAGGTTTCTAGTCTCTCCAAGGGCCTTGAGTCTGTCACTTCTTGGGCTTAGAGCCCTACTGTCCCTAAGGTGGCCCCTGTCTCTAGATCTACTGAGACTACTACTATTTTTGCGGCTGAGAGGTTCTAAATGACCCCCATGAGTATCTCTAATTCCCTTTCCAAGGGGGTTTCTGATATCCTTAGTCCTGAGGTGTGGGATCACAGTTCTATGACCTATCCATGCATCATGTGGTTCTCTGATTATCTCCTTGGTTGTCAGGGATCTATCCACTATGAAACACAAGTCTCCTAGGGGTACCATGCGTGCCATACCTTCTATAGTGGGGTTAAATCCATTAATGAAGAGATTAAATTTCAACTTCTCATCCCTCATATACTCTACATAAGGGAGGAGATCAATAAACTTTCCCTCATAGTAGGCTACTAAAATTCCTCTCTGCTGAAGATCATGAAATTTGTCTATGCGACACTATTGAAACTACTCTGAGAGATACCTGGCTCTTAATATCTCTAAAAATGAATCCCAAGTAAGGGTTTCTATGACTAGGTGTCCCTTTAATTCCTCATTTTTCCACCAAGTGGAAGCTCCCTCTCTCAAGAGATGTATGAAAAATTGTGCCTTAAGGTTTCTCCCATAGGGAAGCAAACCAAAGCACCTCCCTAGACTCAGAAGCCAAGAATTAGCCTCTGTCCCATCTATAGAACCTAAGAATAGGGGTGGCTGAATTCACATCAACTCTCTGATCTAATCCCCTATATCTGGGGGTGCCCTCTCAATCCTACAAGCCTCATTTCTAGGTATCACCCCTGGTCCACCAATAGAACCAATCTCATGCTCTTCTTGTCCCTCTGCAAACCTTTGTGGAGGGCTCCTAGTCCATTCCCAGGCTGAGGACCCACGACCTGCTATATCCTAATGCACATTCTACTATAAAAATAGAGGCATTCTGTCAAGAATAATCTCAAAAATATTTTTTAGTTCCACAATATATTTGCATTCATATTTGGAGGTGGTTCGGGAGGAGGATCCTGATTTCCTCCAAGAACCTCTACCTCAGGTCGTACCTCCTCATGAGCCAAGGTAATACTTCTATGACCTCATCCATGTTTATGGTCCTTTCATGTGAGTGGAGCCATCCTACACATGCATTTGAAAAATTTTAGTTATAGCATAGTGGTTTAGGTTCCCAACATTGAAACACTGGCTCTGATACCAAAATGTCATGCCCAAAAGCTGGGCAAAAACACACCAACAATTTTTTTTTGAAAGACTTAAAGATATCTATGTTTACACATGTAAATGTCTCGATGGTTGACTAAGTGTTGTTACAAGTGAAATTATCTATTGAAAACCCTAGTCATGATCAAGGGGCATCATGACCATCGTGATTTGGTCAACCTCCCTCATAAATGACTAGAGTTACTAATAGTTTAACCTACAGATGTGTTCTAGCAGACAACTAGGTTTGGATAATTTTGACCATCATTATTTCAGTAAACGGTTGTCATGTACTTGACCCTTAAGTACAATCCTTTAAGATTAAGTTCATTCTAGGTTTATAAAAGAAATCAGTATTAATTTAATTAATAACATTATTACTTATTAATTGCATTTTAAATGATCATTTAAAAATAATGCATTAATATAAAAATCTTAACAATACAATTATTTGATCATATTAATAATGAATTTGGTAAGATATAGTCTATTCATTAATTTTATCCACGCTACCCTAAAGATTAAACTTAACAAATCATTAAATCAAATTCTAAAATCTCTACCCGAAAAAGGCTTCCATTCTATAAATATCTAAAAATCATTAATGGGGAAGTGACTCAAGTCCATCCCCATCTCCCCACTTGCATTCTCCCTCATAAATGGAGTTAAAGGCTCACATGGGAAGGAAGGGTTGGTTAATTTTAATACTAACTACCTTCTAGAATCTTATTTGACCCTCCTAAACCCCACCTAAAGTTAACCTACGAAATTCAACTAACTTGACTCAATCTGATATCTCCCAACCCTGGGGTTAGCATGGGAAATCTACATGTTAACCCCCTAGTTTGTGTTAAACCTATCCTAGTTACATTTACTAGCCATGCCAACACATTAACACACATGTGTCAAGTGAAACAACACAATTACATAATGCATGGCTAATTACACATATAAAAATTAAATTTAAATACAATCATGCACATTCCATTTATGAATAAATGACATAAAAATGAGGTTCATGTCTCTTTATCTAGACAAAACCTTAGCTTTAACAAATTTACATAGGTCCATTCCTGATTCCCTGTTTAAGAACCATGGTCAATCTCCTGCACACTCGTTACAAATATCGTTAGTCCAAGAAATCACCACATAAAACATAGCATGATACATGATATGAATCAAACATACATTCACTAACACTTTGTATTATCCGATGATTTATCGTAACTTAAACAATATTTTATTTTAATCCAATATACATAAACGTAAACTTCTAAGTCAATTTCCATCCTGATAACATCTACATATGTACCCATCATACTGCATCATCAAAACTTAATCATAGACGTAATCTGAAATAGCTAACATTAAGCATCACATAAGCATAATAACATCATAATCAAAGTGTTGAATGAACATAGTATAGGATCTAACAAATCCTCAAATAATAACATATTTTTAATAAGTCTAAGTATCTTAGAATTGGTATCAACTAAAGAGTGTAGTAAATAAAAATAAGTCTTGAGCTATGATGGGTTGGGGTAGGCCTCAAAATATTCTTCATTTGATTGCAATTTCAAAAGATGAAAGATGGTATCTACATAATTCGGTCCAAATATGTAAGTGAAATAATAAAGACATTTGGACTAGAGGACTCAAAATTGGTTGATGCCCCAATGGTAATTGGTTGCAAACTATCAAAGGAAGATGATTCTAAAGAAGTGGTTGAGGCACTTTATAGGTCCATGATCAGTAAGCTACAATATGTTTTAGATAGTAGACCGGATACAACATAGGTAGTTGGATTAGTAGTTATATTTCTTCTAATCCTAAGGAATCTCATATGGTTGCAGTGAAGAGAATCTTCTGATAGATTAAGGGGACTGAAGATTATGATGTCTGGTATGGAAATAAAGGTGATTTTTCTTTGAATGTGTTTACTAATGCTGATTGGGCAGGTAATGTTGATGATCGAAAGAGAACAAGTTGAGGTACATTATTTCTCATAGATAGGCTTGTATCTTGGACAAGCAAGAAGTAGAATTGAATATCTCAATCAAAAACTCAAGCTGAGTATGTTGTTGCTGCAATTAATTGTACTCAGATAGTATGGATTAAGAATATTCTGGAAGGAAAACAAGAGAAGGTAACTAAACTGGTGGTTATCTATTGTGACATTGAATTGATATTAAAATTTTAAAGAACCTGGTGATGCACTCTAAGACTAAGCATATAAATATAAAATAATAATTTTCTTAGCAATAGGTATAGGAAAAGGAAGTAAGGTTGGAGTATGTGCCAACTAGGGAGTAGGTTGCTGATATTTTTACTACACCATTGCCTAAGGATACAATTGAGTATCTAAGAGTTAGGTTAGGGATCATTCCCCTATCATCTCTTAATTAAAAGAAGATGCAGTTAAATCAGTCCCAGTCTATTCATTGAATATTTTTATGTGTGAATTGATGTTGTGAGGCTACTCCTTAGAGGGAGCAGTCTGTGAAGTGATGTGCTTTGGTTAGTCAGGTACTTTAAAGAAGATATCAAGATTATTTGGCACCTTTGGCATTGTTGTAAAAGGGGAGAAGATGTATGGAGATAATGTAGGGAGAAGATGTGAAGATGTATGAATGATGTAGGGAGAATATGTGAAGATGTATGTGTGTTTGAAAAAGAGTGAAGTTTAGTGTAAGGGGGAGTAATTGTAGAACATGTGAAAGATAAAAGTGGAAACATTTTTCTCCTTAATATTTCATGTTGAAGATGTTGATGTAATCTACTGATGAACAGAGTGTTAGAAGAGAGTGTTGCCATAAATTCCAAAGGGGGGAGATTGTTGGCATATCTGATGGAGTGATGGTAAGTGTGTTTTGGTGATGACATTGTGATTTCATTATAAGGTGATCATATATTATATTGTCATTGATGTCAGCTATTGACTTTGTGTTCTTAGTATGTTGTAAAGCATATTTGTGATGAGTGACGAGTTTCAGTGACTTTGAATGGTTTCTATCTTTAGGGGAGACTTAGGTATGTCTATGGATGTCAAATGCATGACCGATACTACTAAAGTAAGTTTATATAAGATTTATAATCAAATAGTGTATAACATTACAACTGTTAGAATAATTAATGACATGTGATAAACGATTTGAATGTCTTGTCAAATCTCTGATGTATATTATGGCGTGGTCACAGGATATGTTAGTTAACACTGTTCAGATTCTACAGTTGCAATCACAACTACTTTGAGCGACCAGTGGGAAGGATAAGTGATCGGTGAGTAGAGACAATGTTATTCAATAGGTTAAGTGTTTGTGTTCTTAAGTTACCGATAGTAGATCTTGCATCGGTGATCGGTATCAATGCGACAATGATTAATGATGAATGAGTCAGGATCTGGTGATGTGTATTCATGATTGGAGGTAATGATCTGGTATCACATTGTTTGATGTTATCTTGTGGAGAAGATTCTAGGGGAATTTTGTGTATGGTCAAAACATTTTTGACTCTTTGTCTCAATTTTATATGTAAATCATTGTGTAGGCTGGTGTGGTCTTGGAAATATGTTTTGTACATTTAATTTTGTTGTTTGGCACATTGGATTTGAGTAGGATGCTTTGTAACTTCATTTTAGGGTTTGATTAAGGTGGTGGACTTAATAGTTCAGTATATAGTGGTTGAATTTGAATGCCAAATGTGTTGATCGTGTGTTGAGCAAGTACGGTGTAAGGTGCATGTTGCGATCAAGCCAATGACAAGTTAAGCATGATCATATGAGATTGTGAGCTTCAATGGATCTGATCAAGTAGAGGTAGTGCTATTTTCAATATCATTGTTGATGTTGTTCCCTAACAATTATAGCAGGTGAAATCCCCTAACATGGTAGATCCTAACAGATCTTTATTGTAAATCCTCTAACAAGGTGACACATTAGATTGTGTTTTAAGTCCTCTAAAAAGGATACTCTTAATAGGTTAAATATTCTAATAGGCCCAAGGTAAATCCCTAAACTGGGTAGCACCTAACAGTGTTTTTGTAAACTCCTAATAGGGTTAAACTCCTCACAGGGTGTACTTTAAAAGAGTACATCATTTTAGTGGGTACTAATCCCCACCGTGGTTTTTTCCCTATTTGGGTTTCAACAAGATAAATATGTGTGTCAAATTTGTGGATGACCTTGGATGTTTATGATTTTCATTTTCTGCTATTAAGGTTAATCTTGTGAATGGTGATTAAAGTTTAAGTGATTGTAAAGTTGGTTTATTTGGTAGATTACCGATTCACCCCCCTCTCAGCAATCTGATCCCAGGTCTAACACTTTCCAATAAATCCAGTACTACAACTTATCTCAAGGTGGTATACATCATAATGGTTTAATTATTTTTTAATATCACAAATTCTAAAGTATTAAAATGAAAGTCTTTCTTTTGATTGTGATCTTTATATCTGTTTGTCCTTGGTCTTTTTTAATTTAATTTTATTGATGTTAAGTATACTCATTTAGTAATTTTTAATCCTTATTACTTTTGAAATCTAATATACTAATTCAGCTTCTTTCTTTCATTTTAATTTTGAAAATAAAATATTATAATTCATCTATATATTCTATACTTAAGCCATCAACTTCCATATTTTCCAATTCGTCTACAATTTTTTTGCCTTCTCAATATATATGATTGATTTTTGTCTGACTAAAATATTTAAAATATCCTAAAACTCTTTCTAATCTTGTATTTAATTTCCAATTTAGAGTATTATTTGTCCTTAACGCATTTATTATTATCTATGAATCACCTTCTATTTCTAAATTTTGAATACGTAAATTCTTACATAATAGAAGCCCTTCCATAAAAGCCTCCAATTCAGCTATGTTATTTGTAGTGTCTTCAATAGATTTTGCAATTTTATAACATAATTTTCCATCCCATCGGTGAAATACACACTTTATTCCTACAGTTCCTGGGTTTCCATGTGATCCCCATCAAAATTTCGTTTAAACCAACCAAATTGTGGGATACTCCATTTGCAATTTTCTCTTTCCTTAATACTATCCTTCCCACCCTTCCCAAATTGGGATGTATTATTAATCCATACCATTCTTTCCTAATCTCATTGTCCTAGTACAAAAATATACCTTCTATATGATTCCTATTTCGTAACCTATTGTTAATTGTCTCCACAATACTAGCTTCCATTTTATTCTCAAGGCATTCATTGTTCATATTTTTTCCTTGAAATAGTCTTCTCTTCTTTCTTTCCAAAGCTCCCAAGATACTATAGATGGTGCTAATTTTAAAATAATATTATAAAGACCTTTTTTTGAGTGAATGACCAAGCTTTTAGGCATTCGACCAAAGTATTAGATAATGCAAATTTCCAATGGAGTTTATTGCATAACCAATGCCAAAACATTTGTGCATAAGGGAAGTTTAAAAGGATATGATCAATAGATTCTTCTTGATTTTCATAGAGAGAACATCGTGAAGGGTCCTCAAAGCCCATTTTCCTAAACCATCTAGCCATGATAATTATTTTTTGCATTGCAACCCGTAAAAACATTCCTTTTTTTGGAAGGCATACTTTGTCCCAACATAGGTGCAAGGGAAAATCTTACTCCTGTCAATTTTGAGTTTTGACCAAAGAGTAATAACCATCTTTGATATTATAAGATCCATTCTTAGATCCATTCCATACAAAATTATCTTCCCTAATTTTGTGAACAATTTTTCAAGATTTAAATTTTTTATTCAATTCTTATTTTTCTTCTATGGTTAAGGGATTTTCTTCTAGCGATTTCCATTTCCATCTTAGATTAGGATCTCCAGTTGGTATCTTTATATAGTTTGTTACTTTCCTTCCCCAAAGGTTTGTTAAAATATCTGTAATCCTTGGGGATGTTATACTATCCATAGGAGCATACCCTCCCCACAAATCTTCCCAAAAGAGAGCTGAATCACCTGATCCAATATCCCATGTAAGTTTAGGACTGATAATATCCCTACATTCTAGTATAAAGCTTCATGATCTAGATCCTTTGAGTGGATCCCTAGGTCTAAAAATTCCAATGGGGTCATTATTTTGAAGATATTTGTTTGTAAGAATTTTGACCCATTTACTATCAAATTCTTGATGGATCTTCTTTACAAGTTTTGCTCCTAAAGCCATATTCTTCCATTTTATCTTTTTTATGCCTAAGCCACCAGCTTTAAGAAGTCTACAAATCTTATCCCAGCTAATTAGAGCCATTTTCTTATTCTAAAACCCCTTGCCAAATTTTTTTTTTAATCTTTTTTTCCAATTTATCCTTAGCATTGAGTAAGGGGCAAACAAGACATCTGATACATGGGTACAACTAAGAGTATAGATTTGATCGTGGTTTCTCGTCTAACATTAGATAACCATTTCCCTTTCCAATTTTCCATTTTATGGTCCATCTTCCTAATCAAGGGATCCCATAATTTAGTTTGCAAGAGGCATCCCTAAATATTTGCATGGGAAAGAACCTTTCTTGAAACCTAAAATTTGTCATATTTCATCCTCTAGATTCTTATGAGTATTGAGGAAGAAGATTTGAGATTTTTCTGCATTGACTCTTTGACCTGAATCTTTCATATATAAATCTAAAATTTCCTTATAATTCCTAGCTTCTGATTTTGTGCTTTTACCAAATAAGAGTGTGTCATCCACAATTGTTGATGTGTAATATTAGGCACTCCTTAAGTAATTTTAATGCCTGGAATGTGGTCTAACTAGTTTACTTTAGAGACCATTCTACCAAATTCTTCTTCCATGATGATAAAGAGAAAGGTCGAGATGGGGTCCCCTTTTCTTAAGCCCCTAGATATATCAAAAAAACCTTCCGGTGAACCATTAAATAATATATAAATTTTAGGGGTGGATATACATTTATAAATAATATTGATCCATTGTTTTGAAAATCCAAATGCCTCTTGGAATTTACATAAAAATCTCTAATCTACTTTATCATATGCCATTTGAATATCTAATTTTATGATCATACTTGCTTCCTTATTCTGTTGGACTGACTGTATAGTTTCTTGCACTATAATTATACCATCGAATATAGATCTTCCTGGCCCAGTTTTCTCTTTTGATATAATACAGGGAAATAGTCTTTTGAGCCTATTTGCAAGGGATCTAGAAAGGATTTTGTAAATTATATTGCAAAGGGATATGGGTCTAAAATCACCTAATTCCCCAGCTTGTACTTTTTTAGGCATTAGAGTGAGGAATGTATTATTAATTTCCTTCAATAGATTTCCTGCTTTCTAGGTGTTTTCTATTGCCTCCCATTGTATAAAACCTAGAAAGTGCCAATATTTTTGAAAAATTCCAGCCTGGAAACCATCATGCCCAGGAGCTTTATCAGGGTGTAATCAAAAGAGAGTCTTTTTAATCTCTTCCATTGAAAATTATTTATTTACTATTTTTTTATCATTGAAATGAGTTTAGGAATATTATCTAACAATTTTTGTTGTGCTAATAAATCAGAGGAGTCATAGTTTTTAGTGTATTTCAAAAAAAAATTACAAATTCTTTTGCTAATTCCTTTGGGTTATCAATTAAGTCTCCTCTTTAATTTTTAATCATAACAATATTGTTAACAATCCTCCTATGTTTAGTAGTGTTATGGAAAAACTTAGAATTCCTATCTCTATCACACAACTAGTTTTCTCTAGATTTTTGTTTCCAGAAGGTTTCTTCCTTAGATAATAATTCCTCGTATTTACAACGTAATTCTTTTTATTTAAAGTATTTTTCATTTTCCATACCATCCATTATAACATCTTCATTCAAATATTGGATATTATTTTCAACATCCGCTTTTTCTTCAAAAATATTTTTTAAATGCATTTTATTTCAATTTAAGATTTTAATTTTTAGTTCTTTTAGTTTTGACACAAAGAAAAACATTTTAGATCCTTCAAAGTTTTCTTCCTTCCACAATTGTTCTAATAAACCTAATTTTTATTATTATCATGAAACCACATTTTTTCAAATTTAAAGGGATTCCTAGATGGTTTGCTTTCTATAATGTCTAAGAAGACCGCGAAGTGATATGAACCCAAAACAGTAAGAATTGATGCTGAGAATGTATGAGTAAAAGATGTAAGATCCGCTAAGAACAAGAATCTATCTAACCTTTATGCAATATTACTAGCATCATCTCTCCTATTATTACAGGTAAAAGCTCCATTATTATTTATGATATCTAAAATGTTATAATTAAATACCCATTCTCTAAAATCCTTAAGTGCCTGAGATTCATATTGTATACGTCCCTTTTTCTCACTTATATCTAATATAGCATTAAAATCCCCTCCAAATATGTAGTTCCTGTTATTATGAGTATTACAATAATTTCCAATTTCAGTCCATAGGTTTTTTTTACTGCTGGTAGTTATTGGGCCATAGACATTAATCATAAAAAAGGTTAAGGATCTCTTAATACTGTGCACCCATCCAGTTATTTTTCTTAATTTCAATATCAATCATTACTTTCCTAGGGTCCCAAAACATAGCTAATCCTCTTGATGCAAATTATACATTGACACTATATGTTTTCCATATACCTAATTTCCTACCAAATTTAAACATGTATTCTTTATTAAGTTTTGTTTCTTGAATTAGTAATATTTTTGAGTCTATTATGTTTAAACTACACTTTAATAAGTGTTGTTAATTAGGGGAATTTAGTCCCCTAAAATTCCATGTAGTGATCTTCATTTCTCTTCAAGAAAGGACTTCCCCTTCCTTGTGTGAACTAAATTGGTCAGTTTGGCCCGATTTTCAGCTTCTCCGTCCATTTTCCTTAAATCCTTAGCTGATTTCCTTCCTCTATTTTTTTGCACTTTTCCACAATCAGGGATATCCACACCATTTATAGTTTTATAAATGCCTAACTTTCCATCATTATTATTTACAATTTTCATCACAGATTGATCAAAATCCTTCTCAATTTATACATCCATAGCTCTGTTTACTTTCTCCATTAATTCATTCATGAAATCCTCACAAATTTGTTCAAAACCTTCTTCAAACTCTTCCCCCAATCACTTCTTCATCATAATCATATTAAATTCCCATAATATTATAAATTGTCTCTAACTCCATCAGGATCTTGTTTATCTCTTTAAATTTTTTTACCAAAATTAAAGATAAGTCCTTTATACTAGATTCATTGTGAGGTGGTATGTAACTGCCCTCCTCAATATTCCCAACATCACAATCCATAGTTTCCTAAGCATTGGTAGTTATAGTTTTACTCTGTTCTTGTAGATAATACGTCTACTTGATTAATTCATCTCTTACATTATCTTGGACATAGATAATATCTTCTAATGATCCTTCTAGAACCACCATATTTGATTCTATCTTCTTAACTATTTCTTCTTGAGAATGACAGTCTGTGTGTGTGTCTGTAATAGTATTTTTTTATGGCTCATTGATAGGGTCTTTTGAATTATTTTCTATTTTGGTTACCATATTTGTATGCTCATCTTGAGAATCTTTATCAAAATTAATTCCTACATCCTCTGGATTGTTCCCAATGTCAAGTGTGGGCTCTTCCCTTAATATCTCTTGGTATTTGTTGACATCCTATGACTCATTAAAATCCTCTACAACCTTTTCAACTACCATACCAAGGATCTCCTTACTTGATTTTTCTACCCCTGCAGTTATATCTTTCTCACTTATTCTAGATTTTCTCATTATCAATTTATTATCAGATTCCTCCAATAGGGATTCAGAAATAAACATCTCATTCCCATATGGTGTATCTAAATCCATTAATGAAACATTGATTTTCACACCTACAATGTCCCTTGTTCTTGTCATATCCTCCATTCCTGTAGTGGTATCAATCCCAATCTCAATAATCTCACCCTCCTCCACATCTAAATCAATTAGATGAGCCAATTCCTTACTGTTACCTTCTAAAGAAGATAATGTTAGGATTAGGTAATACTGAGAGGGGGGTGAATCAATGTTACAACACTTATTAAAACTTTTCAACCAATTATAAATAATCCATAAACTTGCAGAAATGAAAAGAACATTAGCAAATAACACAGTACTCATAACGCCATTATTTGTTTTCGAGGAAACCCTGGCCAAGGGAAAACCCCAGTGGGGATGGTACCCACAAGAATGCACTAAAGTATAATGTCCTTGTCAGGAGACCTAGCCCTGTTAGGAGCTGAATATTACATAGTAAAATTCCTTGTTAGAGGAATAACAACCCTGTTAAAGGTACACAACATCCTGTTAGGGGCCAACTAAGAATACAACTCTTACAATACAATTTTGTTACAAAATGTTCTCAGTAATGAACAAAACAAGCATCTCTAGTGCTTATATAGTTCTTGTTATAGTTATTCAATAATCTCTATCATCCCCTACTCTGCCATTCACATATCATATCCAAAACTTTGTTTTACTCACAACTCTTTCTTCGCTCAACAAAAAGATATTACATATATATCTTTCTTCTTTACCAAGTCAGCTCTCAAATACAAATATTACATAGTTGGCTCTCAATACAAAATACATTTAATAAAGTAAATATAAAATGCATAGTCGATGCTCTTACATAATCAAAATATATGTTATCAACAATCTTAATCCAACTCCTATTGCCAGGAGTCCATGTCATACTCCTTGAATCATCGCTTTAGTCAGTTGCTCTGTATCACTGTTTTGTTGTTTCCTGTCTGTCTTCAAATCTCTCTAACTTACCATAAACATCACCAAAAAAAAATCAATCTTAGGTGGAGGTCACACATACCCCATACTATCTTCTTCTAATCTCGCTTTCCTTAACTCATCAATCTCAATCTTTGATACTCAAAATACCTCTGTATTTATGCTTTTGTACTTAGCCAATTTCAGAGTCAACAAAACTTAACTTCAAATGAATCGATCAGTATGTTAGATGTGTTTCCATAAATCACAACAAAAAAGTGGATCACATCATACAAAATTGACCACTTGCCAACAATCTCTCCCTTTGGCATTGATGGCAACACTTAACAAAAAAATGACTAAGTGTTCCAACAAAAAAAAATTGTCTTTCCTTATACATTATCTTCTCCTCTTCTCCTCTATTCATTTTTCCCTTCTCTCTTCTCCCTTATTCATTTTTTTTCTCTTCTCCCCCTTTGACAACTATGAAAAAGGTGCATAACAAAAGTAATAAAATCAAGGCTTGCTTACCAATTTCAGGATATCTTGAAAGGAATCTTCCAAGATCTTCACTTATGTACTCTATGACTTAAGTAATAGTTGACTAACATGAATTAGTCCATTTAATGCAAATGAATTTGTCTCTACTTCTTTCAAATATGTAGGCATAGAGTTAGCCAATGATTCTGCAGTTTTCTCCATGTCTGATAGGCGTGCTTCAATAATTGATATATTAGGAGTGATTAAATTCTTCACCAAACCAAACCTAGTTAGAACTCTCCCTATCTCAATATCCAATACATTCAGTTTGGCCAAAATTCTTGTTACTTCCTTGTCCAATTCTGTTACAGATTGTGAAGAGGTTTCAAAACTATCCATCATACTATTCAAAGTTGCCCTGTCCTTTGCAATAATGTCTTCAAAATTCTAAATATGTCTGATAGGGTTTATGCAATAACTAAATAGTTTCCTGCCATGTGCAGTACAACTCTTTTCATTTGCAGTACTAGTTCTAAAAATGCCTAAGTCCCATGAGATAGACTGGCAAACTTCAAGCAGCTTCTTCTCTAAGTAATTATTTTATGCCTTTCCTTCTGCAATTTTCATACAGTTCTCATATTGTCCATCAAACACATCAAGTGCCAAATTCAGGTTCTCTACATTATCTGTGTTCTGAAAAACAATAGGTGATGGGAGAAATTTGTTCACAGTATCAATTTCTCTAGACATCACCTTGGTCTTCTTATCACTTTTCTTGTCAGATCTCTCCTTTGCTTTAGTAAGTGCAGTACAAGCTAATTTTACTAACTTTTCCTCCTCCATGCAATCAACATCCATATCAATAGGTTTGTCTTTACTTGCCAACAATATGGTAGAAGATGTGTGAACTTGATTCTTGACTTCAACATTTGGTTTTTCTTCTTTCTGCTCCAATTCTTTCTGTCCTTCTTCCTCAGTTACTGTATTGTCATTATTTTCTTTAAATGGGTCCTTCTCATCATGTGAAGTGTCAAGAGTCACAGACACACCAGAAACATAGATTTTTGGTTGCACATCAACTTCTCTCTTCTCAACTCTTGCCTCGGCTGTCTTTGAACTCTCTCCCATTCCTAAGGGTGTAGGCATAGCAGTTGTAGGAAGTCGGGTCTTCTCCGGAATAAATTTCATTAATATCTGATCCAGTGCCTTCTGAGTCTCTCATGTAACTTCATCATATTTTCTATCCATAATCATCACTATTTTGGTCTTGGTTCTCAATAAAGGTTTCAGTTCCTTAAATTTTCTATCTCTTTCTTGCATAGAAACTACATGAAACATATTATCAATTTCTTGATTTCTAATAGTTCCATCCTATATTTGTGCTAGTTGTTTCCTAGTCTCCAATCTACCATATAAATCCTCAGGTATACGGCCTTCTATCTACAATAGATTCTTTTTGAAAACAAGTAAGTGATTGACTACAACATCCTCAATCAAAAGTTTATCACTTTCCTCATACATGTCATAGTATTTGTTAACAGAAACTAACTTCCCTTGCTCGATAGCTCTTTTCTCAATCATCTTTAAGTCAGGTTTCCATATATGCTTCTCACTTTCAGTTTTCTTCTCTTCTCTCACAGTGCTTGGTTTTTTAGGTGGTGAAATTTGAATGTTGGATCTGGTGCTCACTCTAGGAGTAATCTTTTCTACCTACAATTTTCTTCTGTGGTGGAGGGGAGGTTACATCAATAACCGTAGGAGGTGGACTGTCTACCATCATTACTTCAGGAGGTGTAAGATTTGTAGTAGCAGAACTTGTCAATCCTTTAGATCGCTCTACTAACTTCTTCTTAACTTCCTTCAGCTCTTCCTCTGTGAATCTTGCCTTAATACCACATTCATGCACAATTTTCTCTACTTTTCTTTTCCTCAAACCTCTTCTCTGTTCCTCTCTTATCGTAGCTGATTTTTCTTCATAAGCTCCCCATCTCTCCTCGGATGTATCTATCTCAGATGCAAGGACATGTTCTATTTGCATAGTCAATACCTCAGAACTTACCTCATATCCCATAGGATAACACCATTTCTTCCTTGGTATAACTACCTCAAAGCATACACAATTAGTTTCAACCATGAAATATATTGTATCCTTGTACTTCTCAACAAAGTCTTCAGGTATCATGTATCTTCCTTTCATCTTCCTCTGAAGAATCTTAATCATACCAAACAACTCACCACCAACCCATGTGTTTTTCTATCTTCTGTAACTATCATAAATCTGTATACCAATAGGTATCCCTTTTCTCCATCCACTAGGGTACATGCCTAGAAATTTTTTCTCAATGTGTAGGTACATATGCATCAATAATGAACCAAATCTTAAAGTCTTTGATCTGTCTTTCTTTATCAGTTTCATATTCTCCAGAAATTATTGTGCTAGTACTTCGCATAGATTGTATTTAGTATTCTCTTTCACCATTCTATATTCCATCATGATAACTCCTGCAGATACTAAATTAGGTCTACTACTATAGTATAATTTGTAACCAAGTATCATAGTAACTAATTTTACATCCTGTTGCACAATATCGCTTACTGACATAGCTCACCTATCCCATTTTGAGTGTGTTAGGGTTTCAAATTTCTTCTTCACATGTTTCTCTACTACAAGAATGATTCTAGTATTATCCAATCTAGTAATCTCATGAATCAATTCACTACAAATCTTCACAGGTTGCTCGCCTATCCAAATGAGCTGATCATGTACTCTTCTCAATAATATTTTAAACCATTGTTCTTCGTCGAATTCATATAATTTCAAAATTTTCAAAATTCTTAATTAATCAACATTATTGTATTCATCTCTCATAATGCCTTTGTCATTCATATACTCCATCTTAGTAGAAATTTCATCAATACCTAGTATATCATACTTACAATGAATGTATTCCCTAATGTCTTCGACGTGTAAACTCTGTATGGTGTCTGAGAAAATGATCCTTCAGGGTCTTCTTCACAATACTTGAAAGGATGTTTCTTGAATTTGTATCTAGATTGATCTACAACATCCTAAATAATAGGTGCATCCATAGCTAGATGATGTAAATACCTCTTACACGCTGATTTATGAGTTTTCGCTTCAATCGATCATGCACAGCAATTGCAGGATAGACTGAATCTCTCTGCTCTCTGATTTCCTTAGGTCATTTCTCTTCAAATGGTAAGGAAATGGATAATCATATGGTGCTTTATATAATATTAAGTCATAAAAATTTCATATTACCCAATACTGTCCAGTCGGCTATAAATCTTGCGATCACACAATAAGCATCATCCAATGTTGCGCTCTTAAATATATACTCCATGATGTCAGCCACAATCATACCTAAGCTCGCTAAAGCTCATTCCACAAAATCAGGGGCTAGATATATTTTGATATCTTCATCCAATGCTCCCCCTAAGGCCATGATCGGCCAATTAGGTCAATTCTGCTTTGTTACCATCAGGAAAAGATCCAGTAGCATCTACTGTCTCTCCCTGAACCAATGTCTCACTTGTCTATTTGATCTTCCATATCTTACCACTGTTGTTATCTTATGCTTTCTAAAACAACTGTCAAAATCATTCTTTAAATATGCAACACTCTTACCAATATCATTTCCATTCTTATGTGTATTCATAGGAGGTGGTAGTCTTTAGTTGTTTACTCCGTTATACCTGCAAAAATTTTCTATATGACCTGGATTATTGCATTTGTAACATATTGGAGGTCTTCTTTCCTGATCTACTTGCATCTTATAATACTTCACAATGTGTCCAAGATTGTTACATTTTTAGCATGTAGGTTTCACAATAGGTTCTCTTCCATTGTCTTGTCTATATCTAGACTGATTAGGTTTCCTGCATTCTGCTTTCTTGTGCCCATATCCATTACAATTAAAACAATAACCAATAAAGGTCTTAAAAGGGGCATTACCTCTGCAATCTCTTTTCATGTGTCCAAACTTGTTACAACCAAAGCATCTACCATTGAAGGGTTTGATATGCTCTCTAGTTTCTTCAATAGTAGGTTTTTCAGCATCAATCTTTGCAGCAGTTTTCTCTTCTTGTTTCTTTGAACATTCAACTTCATTGAATCCAACACCAGTCATATCACCTTTAGGTTTTTGTCTATCTCTTTGTTCATCGATCAAATCACTACTAGTGTGAAGTTTTTCAATGTGTTTCTTTGCCTCAACAAGTTCACCTTTTATGATCTAATTGTATTTCTCCAGTTCTAGATACTTTCTCTTGTAGTTGTTAGCCTCATTCTTTATTTGTTCCATCAAAACATTTGCACTATTCAAAGCATCTTCAATCTTCTTCTTAGCATTTTTTGTAATTTAATCTCTTTAGTTATGTCTTCATTTTCAAGCTTCAAGGTTTCATTTTCTTCTTCAAGTTTCCTCATTTGATCTGAATTGTCTTTGTCCGAATCTTCTTTTATCTGAACCACAAGATCTTGTCTTTGACTTCTGAAAAGTTCAAGCTGGTCTCTAAGTTTCTTTATAAATTTATCAGCTCTTCGCATGTTGAATATTAATTATCCATTCTCTTATTTTGCTTTATCAAGGTCTTCAAGTGTAGCATCAAAGTTTTCTTGCAAACTATCTAAATCCATTCTGATCTCCCTTAAGCTGTTAGACTTTCTCTCCAAGGGCCAAAAGCTCTGATACCAATTGTTAGGATTAGGTATACTGAGAGGGGGGGTGATCAGTATTACAAAACTTATTAAAACTTTTAAACCAATTATAAATAATCCATAAATTTTCAGAAATGAAAAGAACATAAGAAAATAACACAGTACTCATAACACCATTATTTGTTGTCGAGGAAACCCTGGCCAAGGGAAAACCCCAGTGGGGATGGTACCCACAAGCATGCACTAAAGTATAGTGTCCCTGTTAGGAGACCTAGCCCTATTAGGAGCTGAATATTACATAGTACAATTCCTTGTTAGAGGAATAACAACCCTATTAAAGGTATACAACACCCTGTTAGGGGCCAACTGAGCATACAACCCTTACAATACAATTCTGTTACAAAATGTTCTCAGTAATGAACAAAACAAGCATCTCTAATGCTTAGATAGTTCCTGTTATGGTTTTAAATGATCTTTGTCATCCTCTGCTCTGCCATTCAAATATCATATCCAAAACTATGTTTTACTCAAAACTATTTCTTCGCTCAACAAAAAGATCTTACATATATATCTTTCTTCTTTACCAAGTCATCTCTCAAATACAAATATTACATAGTTGGCTCTCATACAAAATACATTTAATAAAGTAAATATTAAATCTATAGTCGGCTCTCTTACATAATCAAAATATAGGTTATGAACAATCATAATCCAACTCTGATTGCCACGAGTCCATGTCATACTCCCTGAATCATCACTTATGTCAGCTGCTCTGTATCATTGTTCTGTTGCTGTCTGTATGTCTTCAAATATCTCTAACTTACTGTAAACATCACCAAAACAAAATCGATCTTAGGTGGAGGTCAGTGAGGCCTCACCCCAAGCCCATCATAGCCTTCTATATTTTTTCTTATGTTATACTTACCATTTGAAGTTATGTTTTGATGCACTATGGACTTTTATACATTATATCGTGGATTGATAATTTTGATGCTAGATTCATGCTATGATGTGCATGATGGACTAGATTATATTTTTATTATGTATCTTTCATTACAAGAAATTTGATTTGGGAAAAACATTATGATTATGTGATAGATTAATGATGATATGAGAATTATTAGAAATTTACATTTAATTGGGTTATGATGCAATGTTAATCTTACTTTATGTTATATGCTTAAATGGAACTATTATTGCTTATGATCCTAGGTGATAAATTTTAGTATGTAGATGTTTCATTAAGGTTTTGAATATTGTTTATTCTTTATGAAGCATATTTTATCTCTTTGGACTACTCATATTTGGATTTAGTGTGCAGGTATGAGACCATGGTATTAAATCCAGGGAACCAAACATAGGTATTTGTGAACTCAGTTTAAGCCAAGGTTGCGTCTAATGAGAGACAAGACCTCATTGTATCGTGACTTAAATTGTAAATGTAAAAGTTTGGTTGTTTGAATTTAGTTCATAAATGTTATTTTCATATTTAAATTCTTTGTGCTTTATGCTCAAGTGGATATGTCATGTGTCTAGTGATGTGTAAGTGTTTATATGTGTCACTTGACACTTGTGTATGTACTTAGGACCATGACATGTCCACTTGGGGATTGGGTGCCCACCTACCTAGGTTAGTACCAAAGTAGACCCCCATGTGTTTTCCTTGATTAGGGAGCTAGAGGTGTGGTCACTTCAAATGAATTTCGTGAGTATGCTTTAAGTGGATTTTTAGGGGGTTAGAAAAGTGCCTAGGAGTGTGTTAGGGTCATTTTTAGGTAGCCCATTTGTTATACCTATGGGTAAGGGTCATTATTAACCATAGGATAACCCTTGGTTGACCAATAGACCCTTCCAAAATTTAGATTTTTAAGAAGGATGAAAGTAAAATTTTGAAAGTATGATCTTGGATAGGCCACCCTTCCATTTAGGTGCAAAGACTTTGCCTACCTTTTTTAGTTTCCCATTTTGGATCTATTTTTAGAAAGTTATAAGAGGCTTAGGGAAGAGAAACCAATGAGAGGATTTCCTTTTCCCCATGATTTTTTTAGTGACCTTTTTAGTGGTGACTCTCCATGTTGGAGAGTTTGAACACCCACTCTCTATCTTAGAGACTTGGCTAGATTTGAGAAGCTTGGAGAAGGAGGAATTAGGCTTTAAGGGAGCTCTTCAAAATTTTTTTTATCATAGCTTGGACTTAGGTTGGTGGATCTCATGCATCTTACTCTTTTTTTCTCTCATGTTATAAGGAAAATGAATGTAGTATGTTAATATGTTTGTAAATGTGTAGAGATGGTTGTCATTGTGTTTCCTTTCATATGTTGTGTTGTGAAGTATTTTCTTTGTGATGTGTTGAATTATTTTTGTTATGGGAGTCTCAAGGTCCACTCACCCTTGGGAGGGAAGAGTAGCCTTGGGGGTGAAGGTATAGTGACAGCCCATGAGTGTAGAGTCTCTCCTCAAAGAGGAGAGGGAAAAAACATGGAGTATGGGCTCCATGAAGGCACTCCACTTTTGGGGGTCATAAGGGAGTTTTATGGCTTGTAGCCTTGCGGGAGCATAAGGAGATTTTTGTGCACTTAGAAGGGATGAGATGTTTTTTTTTAAGCAATGTGTTGGCTGGTATTTTTCTTGTTTTTGGATGGATTTCTCCCCATTGGGTACTTGGTCCACTTCACCCCATTTTAAGGTCATTGTGTGACTCATTGTGTTACCTTGGTTGGGAGTATTGTGTGAGTTTGTATTTTTTTTATTGTTATTTTGTTGGTGTGTTTGTAGCCCACCTTTGTTTGGTTCTCCAAGCTTGGGGGTGGCCTCTTAGAGGCCTAGGATGGGAGGTGAGATTCCCATGGTATTTTGGGTATTCTTTTACAGATTTTGGATGCATTGGCACTCTTGAAGAAAGAAAGTTGCATACTCTAAATTTTGATTCATGTAAAAAGCCAAAGTGGCTAATGTATTGAATAACTTGTCTATCATGTAAAAGGGAAATCATTGTTAGTGCATAAAGTAACATGGAAGGAAGCTTTTGTAAACTTTAGTTGAAATTTTCAAGATGCTTGAATAGGGAATCAAAAAGACTTTTCCATCATTCCAACTCTATGTTTATGTAACTACTTGTTGAAGAAAAATAAAAGCTTGAGTTTAAATGTAATGGTTGAAGGTAGATGATAATGTAGTTTATTATTCATGTTAGATAAAATAATATCCATATGCATATGTTCATTAATGTAAGATTTCCTCTTACATTCATATAACTATGCAGTCTCAATAAAGGTTATTATGTTGCTATTATTAAAAGCTATCTAGTATAAATAAATAAATAAAAATATGTGAGTTTCATTTTATGTGCATGTGAATATATGTTTGATGATATATGAACATCCATGTATAACCATTCTATTTTGAAATGTTGTTTGTTTTAAAAGTATATGACAGTAGCAATCTACACATATTATATATATGTTGTTTATGTATATATTTTCTTTATGCTTTTACATTTTGTTTTAAAAAATTCTATTATTTCAAACATTTCTGCAATAGGAAATTGTGCATATTTAATATATATATGGTTATTTTTCAATCTTTAATAATCTGTTCTTTTGAATGTTTTTTATTTTTAGAATCTTTCTCAATCAGTAATATATATATATATATATATAAACTTCTTAAAAAAAAGGAATTCATTTTAAATGTAAATGAGATGTTGTTATTTGCTTTTATTTCCTTTTTATTAAAAACAAAAATTAAATTAAATAAAATAAAAGAAAAAATATATTCGTTAGGGAGGTAGGGCACAACCCATCCCCAATGAGCCTCTTTGGAAGAGGAGTGAGGCAGGCCACGGGCCCCCACCCTCACAGTGGTGGTCGCAGCCACCACAGTGGTAGGAGGGATTCTCGCTCGTAGCTCCATTATAGCAGACCCCCGACAATGAAGGGTTTCACAGCCTTGCTGCCTCAAAAAAAATAGCAACGCCCCTACGTTTTAAAAATAAAACAAAATAATCTGGGTGTAGCCATTATCAGAATAAGATATATATCTTGTATATAAATATGTATATACTATAATGTATATACATATTTATATAGAAATATATATAAAGACCTTGCCTTTCTTGCCTTCATTTCTCTTCCAACCTGCAACCACAAAAAAAATCCAAAAGGAGAACAAACCAAAAAAAAAATAACCTAGGGTTTGAAGAGGAAGAAGTGAGGAAGAAAGAGAAGAGAAAGAATAAAAAATAAATATTTTTTCCTCTTCATATTTTGGGCCCTAACCCTAATTTTGAATTAGGGTTAGGGTTGGCCAAAAATGGAGAGGTGGTTTGACTCTTCTTTCTTTTATTTAAGAATTAAGTTTTTTGTGGGAAAAGTTTGAAAAAGCATGTCTTGGAGGGAAGTTTTTTTTGTTAAAACTCATTGACATCAACCTTTTCTAATTTACATTTAGTTTAATCTAAAGAAGTTAATAATAAATGCTTTTGTATTAAGATTTGAACAATGCAATAAAATTAGTTTATATTAAGAAAGGAATATTATTAATTGAATTAAATTTTCTATTTTATTAAAGTAGTAATTATTAAAATATTAATAATTTTACACATTAAGCTTAATCGACTTAAAAGATAATAATGGATCGAAACCTCAATGAAAATTATAGGTGGACGTAATATTTTAATATTTTAACATGTGATATAGCATTGAGATATTTATATTAATAAACTTCTATTTTATATATATTTATTTAAACGACATTATAATCTATAAGACTATAGCAAAATTTAATCTTGGAATAAAGATATAATAAACTAAGTTAAATTTTATTAAAAATTTAAAAGTTGAAATATAGTTATCTTTTAAATTAATTGACTTATAAATAATTACTCTATTTGCATGGTTATTCTTAACAAACGGATTTTAAATGTTATTACCTATATTATAATCAATTTTTAAATGAGGAGTATCCGATCGAAAACCTTAGTGAAATATATTATTAGTTATTTAATTTAGTTTGATACGAAATTAAGTTTCATAAAGTCACCCATTTTATTATCAGAAAAGGAAATTTTTAGCTAAGGTTGTATATTCTCAAGATAAGCGAAAATCATTAGTAAACGTTAGTATGTTTGATGTAATGAAATTGTAGGGCGAAGTTAGAAATTTTTAGATTAACCAGTTAGACAAATGTTAATCTTGTAGAAGAATTTAAGTGAGTTTTTTAATAACCATTATAGTGTCTATAAATTTCTGAATAACTTTTCACAATTTAAGGTTAAACGTGGGTAATAAAGTAAGTTTTTTATTTAATTAAGTTTTAGCTCATTATCGGATTTAAATTTTTAAATAATAATAATAATAATAATTTAAATGGACTGATGTTTTAAGATAATATTTTTTATGAAGTGAGTTATTATTATTTTTAAACTGATCACGCACTATGGGAATACCAAATAAGACTCGTCATAACTAAATCTGGAAATTTAGATTTTTTTATTGATTTATATTAATGTGGAATGTAGTTTAATTAAGTTTTATTTAAACACTGGATAATAATTTAAACTTGATAATGTTATTTTTATAGGGCCAATATATGTGGCCAGTATATTGGCCATTGTAAAAATAGTGTTACAGTTTAAATTCAATTAATGTCGTAATCTTTAGTACTCTTGGAGTTAAGGAATTATTTAAATAAACATTAGCAATCCTAGCTAGTTAAATTCTATTAAAGCAGTTTAGACTTAATCACATCTTCAAACTCTATTAAAGTATGATTAAATTAGTTATGCCAACTTCTTGAGTGTTATTATTAAATTATTGAAAATTTGTAATCGTTAATGTTTCTTGTAATTTATAAGTAACTAAACTTAGTAATTCTTAATAAAGGGATCTTAGTCAATAATTTAGGTTTAATATATCTTCCAAGATCGTTATTAAGTATTAATTTGAATGGTTTATATTACCTCACATAGTGAGCTTGAGTAACCTAAAACTATATTATCATTTCATTGCAACCCATAGCTCTTTCAGGTAGTTGCAGAACTATCTTAACCTTTTTGGTAAACCTTTTAATTGTATCCCTTAAGACTCTAAGTTCTTATTCAAAAAAAAAAGTTGTTGCATTTTGGGATGCAAAATTTTGGGCATGACAAGGTCACACATACCCCATACTATCTTCTTCTAAGCTCTCTTTCCTTAACTCGTCGATCTCGATCTTCGATACTCAAAATACCTCTATATTTTTGCTTCTGTACTTAGCCGATTTCAGAGTCAACAAAACTTAACTTCAAATGAATCGATCAGTATGTCAGATGTGTTGCCATAAATGACAACCAAAAAGTGGATCACATCATACAAAATTGATCACTTTCCAACAGATAAACTCTTATCATGTCCATTGTTTTATGTATGTTTATTTAATAAAGCCAAAGCCTATTGTGAATGTCTCAAAAGGTTTAGGGGAGAAATATGTTTGGTAGTGCTAGTAGAAATAATATGCTCTATATTAGTCTAAAAATTCCAAAGGATATTATTGCTAAAGGTTTGATGTCTTAGCCGAATAATAAAAATATTCAATGTTTTCTACTTGATTATAATTGTTTTTCTTAAAAATAGCTATATAATCTTTTATGAAGCCCTCAAATAATTCTAGTTTAAGCTGGTAAATAGATTCATTCGTAATAAACTTAATTGGTTTTAAGATTTTAATATTCATTTCCATATTTATTAAGATTTTAAAATTAGATGATTCCGTATAGTTTTCTTCTATGCCCACTACTCCACCTAACATATCACCAATGTTCATTAAAATCTTACTATGAAGAAATTCTATAGGGAGATTGGGGATAGTTACCCATCTGGGTGCTTTAATTTAGTTGAAATTGTTTGGTTCAAAATTTGGTTCCCAGTTTAGAGATTTGATATTAAAACCTTCATATACCTTAGGCTTACGAGATAGCAATTTATCTTTAAATAAAGTATTTTTACAATCTACAAACAAGAAATTATTAGTAAGAGTGGTTATACTTACTTGGTCCCTAAACACCTCCTTCATTCAATTTGCAATGTCATTCATAAAGGATCCATATCCACACCATCTTGCAAAAAAACTGTGAGCTTTGCAATAATGCCATAATCCTTCTATAAATTCATTATTAACCACAAATGTGATCTTATTATTGTCAGCATTCTGATGGAATTTACCTCCTTGAATCACATTATCAACTTCATGTGGAGGATGCCTAGGGTTTATAGAATGTTGTTGAGAAGGCATTTCAATGGATTTTTTTGAGTAATCAATACCTTTTTTTATTCCTTTAATGTATTCATATCCCTTGAAACATGTAGAGCTTGATATCACTCTACCGATTTCAAGCATGGAGGATGCTCAGGATGAAGAACATGTTTTGAGGGTGCATCTGTAGATCTTTTCCCTAGGACAATCATGTTAGCTCCTGATGTGAAATCCGGTATAGATCTAGATAAAGGGATGATACAAATACCTTTATTATTTTAAATATTTTTGTTCTTAGATGCTATATTGATATGGGTTTTATGCTTCCTTCATCCTTTTACAACCTACTAGCCCAAATCGTTATATCTTCCCTAGGGTTTCTTTGCCAACCCATTCATTCAGTTTTTCCAACCGTAGATGTTGGAATATTCATATCAAGAAGATGTTTCCTATTATCTTTTTGATTGATTAGGGGGTTATTTGGAAACCCTAGTTACCATAGCATTCAAATCATTACTTTCATCACAATTTTTGTTTCCCCAACGTCATCTATCATATTGAAGCTTTTCTCTGTCATCAAATGTTCAATTACTTTTTCTAGGGTTTCCTTTCCCCCGCGTTCGTTCCCTTACAATACAATGCAATACACATAATTCTCCCCCTTTTTGTCAACAATAAAAAAGGATTATAAGTACTTACCATAAGATCCATTAGCAGAAATGGAGTCAATTTTGTGATTTAGTGGGCGAAATCCTTTGTTTACACCAACTAAAGGAGGTCTTGAAACCCCAAATCTTTGTATCGCAGGAGGATGTTTAATTAAAGGAATCATAGGGGTAGACTTAAAATACAAAAATAGTTTCCATGGTGAGCGAAAGACCTTTCTTCTAAATGAAATTATTTTCCTATATTATTCGCTTTTCACATCTGTGCGATCTTTTGAAGAGCAGAGCGAGCCATTCCTTTTTTTAAATTATTTGTTATTGAAACTTGCTATTATTAATAATTGCTATGTAATCCTCATTTATTATTAGTATGCAATATATATGTTTTTATATTATTTATTATATGTTCATATTATTTTTTTTCAAAATAAGACATGAATTAAAAACTTGCATTTGAGATTTTTGCATATATTACCAATTTATAATATTAGTATGTAATATACATGTTTCTATATTTTTATATTAATTCAGAATCTTTTTAAAATAAAACATATGAGCTTAAAAATTTGTATTTACACTACTCAAATATAAAATATTTATTATATTTAATGTATATTACTAATTAAATTAATATAAATATTTAAATTTAAAAGAATTTAATATTAATTATTTGTAAAATAAAAATTTGACAATCCGTATTTTTCCTAAAACGTAAAATGAAAGACATTAAAATTACCAAACCAGTTATAAAATAATTATATGAAGGTAAGGGTGACCATCAAATTCCAAGCCTACCTCAAGTTGAAGTCTCATGTTAAAAGTACAAAACCCAAGGAAGCAATCACTAGGATTCTAGAGCCTAGATTATATTCATGTAGCCACCCTCGCCCCACAACTGTTTTTTATCCTATTCATGTATGCAGAGAAAACATATGGAGACGGGGTGTTGTGCAGTAGCAGTGGGATCAGGCCCAAAATTTGACGGTTACCTCTACCTGTCATATGATTTTTTTATGACGGTTTGGTCATTTCAATGGCTTTCATTTTATGTTTTAAGAAAAATATTAATTATAAAAATTAATTAATTTATAAATCATTTAATTATTTATTATAAAAAAGTGCAGAAGTGACGAAGCTAGACTTGAAATATATGATGCTACGAGGTGGAATTTTTTCAAAGAATTAGACTTAGTAGATATCTTTGCAGGTCATTCAAAGACAAGCTTGGTGAGAGAAAAGGAAAGTCATGCATATGTTATTAGGAGTACCTTTTTTCTTCAATAGAAACCCTAGGAATGAAGGTCATTGGAAAAGGAAATCTAAAAGAATGGTAAGAAGGTTTTTACTTTTGCATGACTGTAATCGAGCCTTGATAATGACTGTAGAATCATGGATCATATTGTACTGGTCAAAATACTAGCTCTGATTAAAGGATTGATACTGATCCTGATCCTCACAATTTAGAGGAAGATCAATCGAAATGGGGGAGCTGATGATTTTTGTCATCAACATTTTTGTTATAAACTGCCATTTTCTTAGTGAAAACAAACTACTGCAGCCTACTTTATGTCTATTTCATCTATAAATATATCATAGAGGTTTGCATCTCTGTTGTTGATCAAGTTTTATTGGTTTTGTTATAAGAAGGAGAAAAAATGTGCTCCCTACATGAGTAAAAGGGTTCTGAAGAGAGGTAGAAATATATGCACTGAGAATGAAATGACTACAAGAGAATAGTTTCTCTTTTATGAAACAACGACCTTTGTAGCAGTTATTTCGGTTTCCTTCTTTCAGAAAAATAGATGATATATAGTTTTGGTTTTATCTATCTTTCATTCTTTATTGGATTGGTTAGAGATTGAACTTTACCTTATGAATTGCAGTTCTTGTATGTTTTTAATTGCAGTATTATTTTGAGTTTTTAATAGCTAGAATATGTATTATGATTGACAACTTTTTTTGGTATAAGATTAATAGAGATTTGGTTATAAAAGCAACTCCCCATGTGAATGCTTAGTTTATTTTGGCATCAACTTTTTAAGGAACAATCTCTGGAGCCAGAATCCATGAATTTTTAATTATTTTGATTATTTTGTATCCAATTATATTTTAGAATAAAATTAGCAATATATTTTTTTGCACATAAAAGTTGGAGGAAAAAATGACCAAAAAAAAAGGATGGAAAGAAATCTATGGAGCCACTAATGCTTTTTCAACAAGTAGTTGTTGCTTATTTCAATTCCTAAACTTTAGCTACTCCACTAAAATAGGGAAAGATTCTAATTTATTCTTTTCCTGTGATTGAAATTTTGTATGGGAAGACTCTAATTGCTTAAATTTAAGTATAAAATGCACTTAAGAATCCACATGGAGACATGGGGTAAGGGTGTTTTTTAGTTTAGTCTTATCTAATTTATCTTAATTGCATATTATTTGTTTTAATTTGTACTTGTTTTGATCTAATCACTATAGCTTTTGTTTGGTGACAAAGATATTTATTAGTCTGACATCTAAAAATAGAATTACATTTTTGCATTATTGGGCTACAGGTAATATAGGAAATTTATGGTTCGATATAGAAATTCTATGTTGAGCGTTGCAGGTTGTATTATGCTTTCAAGTTATTTCATTAGTGAATAATATAGAGAATTGATGGATATGAAGATAGGTATCTTATTGTTGATATATACAAGCACTGAGAGAGGGGGGGTGAATCAGTGTAAATAGAACATATACTAATTCAACCAAGGATCTAATTGTGCTCTTAAGTAACTTCCACAAAATCAAACAGGTAACTGTAACTATGAAATAGAAGTAAAGTAATTTAATCAACCACAAAGAATAAAGCATAACACCACTAATTTTATCATGGAAAAACTTGTTAGAGGGAAAAAACCATGGTGGGGATGACACCCAAAAATATCTTCACTGCAGTTAAAAGAGTTTCCATGTTAGGAGCTTACAATACCCTGTTAGGGGCTCATCTTGTTAGGAGTACCTAGTACCTTGTTAGAAGTACAATGAGATATGTTAAGATCTACCTTTCTAGAGGATTTTGAACTCCTTCTCAGATTTACCTTATTAGAGGATTTACACAATAGGATCTGTTAGGACCACCCTATTAAGGGATTTATCCTTGCTAACCTATTAAAGTTAGTCTTGAGAAATGAACTCAATTTGGTGATCTGGAATGGCATTGCTTTCCTGTAAGATCCAATATAGTCTGTGAACTCTTGACACAATACACAATATTTACCTCTGATCGCAACCACCAAAAATGTGATAAAAAACCCTAAATATCTTATATAGCATCCCTTTGTATAGTTGTTCTTAAATCGATTAAACATTCAAAAAAATCCACAAGGCATCCCTTAATTGGACGTAAATCATAAATCTTTGTGTTAATAAATCTTCATATGTCAGTCCAAAAATGTAATCCCAATATTTAATACAAAACATCATCATTAACTTAGCCACCTTAACCATATGATCATCAGGTATTAATAAATTCACATAGAAAAATTACCAAAAAAACTATATTTCAAACACTGATGAGTTAACTGTCATGGTTGTAAATTTGTACTCCTTTGATCATAATAAGACCCAAGTAATGATCACATCTCCCAATATTATTACCATCTCAAGCGCTACTCAAAAATGTTACTGTCTTCCTACTCACAGATCAGAACACTTAGCATATTTTCTTCACCTATTCATCCTATCAATCAGTTAGGGTAACCTATGTACCAAAATTAATAGATTTGATAAGTTTCCAACAATGAAAAATGTAAACTCATAATTTTACAGCAATATACCCCTTTGGCAATGATGGAAAAACATATACCAAAACATACACAGAACAATGGGTAATTGAATTATCTGTTGTATATCGATCACTTCCTTAATTGTATATTCACCATACAAATATTATACTGATTACTCCCCTTTGACAACAATGGAAAAGGTACAAAAACTTAGTGTCAAAAAGAAAAACTTACTAATCACAGCCTTGCAAAAACATCTCTAAAATTTTCTTTTGTAGTATCTAATGAATTCTCCCATGATTTTTGCAAATGAATAATTCCTTTGAGCTATTCATGAAAAATAGAAGCTAACTCTTCCATGGCTTCAAGCGTACTCATATCAGGTAATGAAAGGGTTACCTATGCTTCTTTAACAGTCTATTGCATAACAAGTGTAGGAATCAAACAACTCTGCAACTCTAGCAATGTTGTTATTCTCTTGTCTTGATCTCCTTGCAATGTTTTCAACTTGTGATTTATCACCTTTACTTGTGATCCATAGGATAAAACTGGGTGTAAAATAGGGTCAAAAGTACTATTGTTGAGCTTCATTTCTCTTAAGCTCCAAATCATGAGTAAACAATGGAAAATTAGAAACCTTGGCTAACACTTTACCAATTTCCTTCAAAGTTTCCATTACCTAAATGACTTGAACTATAGGGTTTCCTCTATCTAATTCAATGGTTTCCATAAAATTCTCAGTCCTCTTCTTCTCATACTCCAACTTATCTCTATTCATAGTTGGATCTTCCAAACTTGAAACTTGTTCAATAATATAACTGACAAAAATATCCATTTTTTCAATTGTAGGAGCATTGGGATCAAATGCAACTTTAGGTACAAGATGAGATAAAATATCTTTGGTTTTCTCTAATACTTGAGCTTGTCTCTTCTCGGTTCTTAGTTGGTCCCTTTTTTCTTTCAACTTAAGTATGTCTAAAATTCTCATTAGTTCACCAGGACACATTTTAGAAATATCGAGTGGTCATCCAATTTATCCTTCATGATGACAATTGTCTCATCATGTACTTCCTAAGATTCACCAATAAGATTGCATACTCTAGTTCTTGTTTTGAATCCAGATCTCATTACCTCAACTAAAAGTTTTCCATATTCAATATGTAACTAAGGTTTTAGTAAGATTAAGGCTTCCTCCTTCATGTCTCTATCTTTCCTTAAAGCATCTCTCCATCTGGTAACCACCCTAATTTGGTCTGTTACGATTAAAGACCCTCATTTCCCTAAATGTGATCATACCCTCGATTATGTCCAAATGACTTTGTTACTGCTTGGCATAATTCTTCAAATCAATTTAATTTCCTAAAGTGATCAAAATCACTAAGTTAATTGCTTTAGCCAAAAATAATAATCAATCAAATACATGGCTAAAATGATTAATTTACTAGGAATTAAATAAGGTCCTAAATCATTTGCTC
>MU223830.1:792247-819039 GCA_018584345.1 Thuja plicata | reverse complement strand
TATATATATATATATATATATATATATATTTCATAAAAAATTAATTTTGAGCGCAAATTAGCGAATTTATTTAACAAATTTACATTTCTGGAGATCTCTTCAAATTCCAAATGGGGTCTATTCTCTGATTTTTTTTATTTTCATGAAAAATAATGACCGAAATAAATACATCTTTGAAATCTGGTTTGTTTTGAAAAATAAGGTCCCTAGGGCACAAATTAAGGAATTTTTTTAAAATTCTTACTTTTTTGGAAAGCTCACTGATTTTTAAGAGGGGTTACTTCTTTCCATTTCTATTTTTCTGGTCCAGATATATATCTAAAAATTGCATCTTTATGACTAGGTAAAAAGCATAAAAAAAAAAACAAGGTGCAGTTTTTCTAATTTCAATTGATTTGTATGTTTTTCCTTTGTATGCATGTTTTCTGTGTTACTGATAATCTATGTAGCACTTTGGCAATCATGGGATGAAGACAAATTGAGAAAACTACTAATGTGTTTGATGTAGGACGTTGAAAAAGAAGACTAAAAACACAAACTACTAACGAATTGTCCTGCAGGTTGCCTTGATCGATAGAATGCTAAACATTGTGCTTGCATATTGTTTTTGTTTTATTAAAATAGGAATGCACATGCAAGGATTTTTAAAATGAACTTCTATTTGATGTTTTAGGGATGGAAATAATGTCAGGAAACTATGCTCTCGCCCTTTTGGGATGATCAAAAATCCAGAAACATTATTGTCATTTTGATATGTGTTTGAAGTGTCTTTTTAAATTATAATCCTAAGAATTATATGAACGTATCATCTCCCCTCGCCTTTGTGGATCTTGGGTGTAAGATAAATTCATATAATTCTTTTAGCGTGGCTACCTCCCAAGAGCTTTAACAGAGCCAGTGAGAGTGGATTGCCCAACCAGTAACAGGCTAAAGCCAAGCCCTTCCGAACGGGTATCAAAAAAATGTCATTGTGATTAGTGTCATAGTGAACAGGTGTTGATTATGTTATATCGGGAATAATATCTCCCTCAGTACCCTTGTGGTATGTTAAAACCTACATAATGTAACTTTTGTAGGCTGGGAGGCCTCCATAACGGAGCTAATCTGTCGCAAGTATAACCACCTTAATGGATGCCCTGACTACACACTTTGTTCTAGTAACCAAAATCCCTCTATCTATGGGCGCGGAAGGTCATAGACTGACTAAGAAGTCCCACACTTTCATGGCTCTTAGTAGAGACAACAGTCCCTTGGGAAGTCATTACCCTTGGGATTCAAAGCTTGGTGTTGAGTGCACTGTAAGGAGGAGCTCGTGCATCCAAGCTTCTAAGTTGTCTGCTATGAGTAGGCATGGCTGAACTTCAGTTCAAGTGGGAATTCAATAGATATTTCCTTGGCTTACCTACGATTGTGGTGTCTCTGTTCTTTTTACAACAAACATTCTGCTTGATGTGTCTTGCATGGGTGAAGCATCAAAACAAACATTCAAAACAAACATCAAACTGATCATTTAGATTCAAAATCTACACTTTTAGGTGTTAATTGTCAACTCTTGTCTGATTTTTCTACATCTTCTATCAAAATCTTGAATCTATCAACTTGTTGTCCAATTGTGTATTCTGCTGTGAAGGTCTTGTCCAAATTTTCATGAAATCTCCATTCTCGTCAACATTGCTACTAGTCTATTTTTTACTACAGTCTGTTGACAGTCTGACTCATTGTTTTATTGCAATCTGAATTTGTTGTTCTATTCCAAGTGACCCATTATCTATTTTAATCTTATCATATTTGTCTACATTGTCCTTATCCTGAGTTGCGAAAGCAGGGTCATCAACCTTGACTCAAGATCGGAGTCGTTGCTTCTCTCTCTCAGTTGGACATTATCTCTTTTGTCCTTTGGTCTTAGACTTAGTCAGCACTTTATATATCAGTTTGGCACCTATCATTCAATCAATAGATTCATCATACCTTATCTTGAATATTCTAAACAAGAACATCAAGACGATCTTACAATGTCTAAAAGCAAAGAAGAGATTCTTATGGCAACTTTATCAAAACAGCTTGAATCTTTGAAATTTGAACTTCATGAATTGAACAAGAAGGAAAAGGATACTTCATCCTATGAATCCTCATTAAGATCAACCTATCCTTTTCTCTTTTATCATGATTCTCACATCTCCACACTTCCTTCCAACATGGATAAATCTTGGTATGACAATCCCATCTTTGACCAAGAACAGTTTTATGACAATCCCATCTTTGATCAAGAACAATTTTATGACCATCCTATCTTTGATCAAGAGAATGTAGAGGAAAATATGATAGAATTAGATGAAAGTATTTTCTATCCACAAAAGAAAGATATTGCAAGTCAAGAAGCGTCTATTTATCCTCTAGAGAGAATTTTCACTCCTTTGGGACAATCTTATACATCAGCATTGGAAGCACTTCTTGAGCATAATCTCATCACATTGCCTCCAGCCACATCATGTGGATTTAGATTATTGAGTCCCTATTATGCATATCATCAACACAATAAGCATAAAACTTCATCTTGCATGGAGTTGAAACATAAAATCCAAGATCTCATAGATGATGGCATAATCAAAGTGGAAAATCCTAATGAATCATCTAGTGAAGATACTAATCTCAAGCATGATCAATATCAGGATTCCATGTCTAGCAATGGTCCCCATATCACATCTACTTCTTCCACCATTCCTCCATCTCCTAAAGCTTCATCATCTCTATCAATAACTGATTCTAATGCTGACTGTATCTACCCTCAATGACTACCTCTAAAAGAGATCCAAGATAATCGCCATACAGATGCAAGCCTTTCTCAGGCTTCAAAGATCATAAACCTAAAGCTTCCATGTGCTTCAACACTTATCATGCCTATTCCAAGGATTCTCCATCAGCGTGTCAAGAATCTCCTATGCAAATCACAATTCCTACCTTGTCCCTAGAAGTGGCTCCATGTCAAGAGGGAAATCCAAAGTATGAAGAACCAAATATCAGCAATGATCAAGATCAAGACACCATTCATCTTTATCCAATGGGTGACCAATGTCACATTTCTCAAGAGTATCAAGATGATCCTCTCATCCCCTTCCATGTCTTACAAGAAGATATCCCTTCACCTGAAGCACTACATAGCCTTCCATCTCCCCAGCAAGATCAAGATATCATTTCCACCATCTCTACTGAGCTTATTGAAAAATAAGAAAAAAGTACCCTTTCTGACCCATCTAAAGATCCTTGTCAAGATCAGAGCATACCATCATCTCCTTATCATACTTCTCCATATCCACCTCAAGAAACCATCATTCCTCTAAATCCCTTGCATAACAATAATTCCTCTCAAGCTTCAGCTGCTCCTATCAAAATTGCTCCTATCAAAACTACTCATACACCTACTGATATGAAGATGAATTCTAAAGACAAGAGCCTTGTTCATGCAACTCACTCTAAAGATGGTGATATCCCTTCCACACCTTATATCACTCCATTTAAATGTAAGCATCATCCTTCTCCATCTTCCAAATCCATCCTTGGTCCTTATATCCCAAAGCTGAAACTGTCAAACCTTCCATATATATTGGGTCCTTATGTCCCTCAATCCACCACACCTATAACTAATAGCTTTCCATCTACTTACCCTATCTCCTATCAAGATCAACAAAGACATACATCCTTGAATTCTCCCTATCAACCAATCCATATGCACCAGTCATATCATCCCTATTCATCCATAATTCCCAAGTCTTTTGGAAGCAATTTGGATGTGCAACGAAAAAATCAGATATACAAGAATCCACTTACATATGAAGATCACTATGTCCCATGAAATCGACATGTGATTACATAGAAAAAGGAAATACTCAAGAGACCACAAGGGTCCACTGAGAAAAGAAAAATATCAAAGAAAATATGGGTTCCTAAATCCATCATGGAAGAACCACATTCTAAATCATCCAAAAACAAAGGAAAAGAAAAAGCTATGTGGATTCCCAAGTCTCTTCTAAAGGACTTGGATAAAAAAATAAAAGCAAAATCTATGTGGATTCCCAAGTCTCTCTCAAAAGACTTGAACAAAAAGGAAAAGTCAGAATTGGCATCCAAGCTTCCAAAGGCTTCCACTCTGTCTCCTTTCAAATATTGTTCATCTACTAAACGTATTTTGGGTCCGCATGTCCCAAAATCCATTGTTTTGAATACGTCTTCATCCATCTTGGGTCCTCATATACCAAGATCCATATCAAAACCTAAATCCATTTCACACACTTTTCATCTACCATTCCACCATCCTTCAAGATGTGTGTCAATGTTGATATTGCCTACATAAAACTCTCACTACCGCACCCACTATCCTACCCCTACCTACTATCCTTCCATATTAGGTCCTTACATTCCTGTTATTCCTCTCATCCAGTCCATTGCATAAATGCTTGGCTACCATCTCCCATATCCTCCATATCATTATTCCTTACCATCACCCTATCAGCATCTTTGAGCATACTTTAAGCAGCCTTGGCCCATCATATCATATCTTTCAAAGGAGCATTATCCAAAGAGAAAGAAGCTAAAGTTCCTCCATAAATTTACAAAGTACAAAAAAAAAAAATGAAAAAAAGTGTCTTGGTGAAAAACTGGTAAACAGGCACCTTGGTAGTAGAAGTAAAGATAAATCAATCCATCCTATGGTGAAAACCACTTCCTGTGGTGCCTTGGATAAGTACCATGATGAAAACTTGGCAAACAGGCATCATGTGTAATTCCTCCTACTTGCATTATTCACTTGGGGGCAAGTTACTTCCATGTAATCCTATCTATCATATCTTACATCCAGCTAGCACATGAGAATCCATGTTCTTCCTGTGATCTTGACAGGGCTGAGCCTATCCATGAACACTATTCATCTTGACATCCATTATCCTTTCCATCAGCTTATTCACTTGCTCTCATCCATGGCACCCTATCGTGATCTTTCTTATTCCAAGCCTATCTTCCCTATCTTTGCACAGTCCTGCCATAATCCAAACCATACACTCGTAGCCTCCATCATCCTTTATCCTAATTACACTATCATAGATATATCCTATCCAAAATTGACCCCTTGGTCTTGATCTAAATGAAGAACAAAAATTTCAAAATTGTTTCTCAAAAAATTCTTGACATGTCCATTCTTTTGGACCACATGCTTTTCATGACATCAGGTCATCATCCTCTATGCTATCCAGCACCGCTCCATGATCCTATATTGCTATATTCTTTTTTTCCCTAGCTTGGGTAATCTTGAGGAGACTGTCTTTAAGGGTCGCATTCACCCTCTTCATCCATCATTGTCTATTTATCTCATCCATCATATTTCTAATCCATCTGCAATGTCCTACACCTTGCTAGAAATTGGGGGAAAACCAATGTGATCTTCCTTAAGATCAATTAATCTCTAACAAAATCATAAAAATCATAAAAATTCCTAAAAAATGATCATCTTGGTGAAAACCTAGCAATAGGCCCTTTGATGCATCAACCAAAAATATCTCTATTGAATATCTTTCAATGAACAGGTATCGGGGCAATCTAACCCTGACTCCTACGTATTGAGCCTTGTTTTGGGGATAGTCTTTTGAAAGGTGATAATCTATTAGGTATAATGGCAATCTAACCTAGATTCCTGAGAGTCAAGGTTATTTCTGAAGATGACCCTCAAAAACTCGATTGAAACTGGTCATACTCTAGGGGAAACCCTCCTAGTCTAGGGGGCACTGTCCTATCACTTTTTGGGATCTATTTCATGAATTCACCAGTGGTTTTCACTACGTCTGTCTACTATCTCTTTGCTTATACTGAGATCTCTCTCCTTGAGAATCTCCCTCGCATCAGTCACCAGTGGTTCTCACTACATCTGCCTGGTGATGCCTAGCTATTACTGAGATCTCTCTCCTTGAGAATATCCCTTGCATCAGTCACCAGTGGTTCTCACTGCGTCTTCCTACTAATGCCTAGCTATTACTGAGATCTCTCTCCTTGAGAATCTCCCTCGCATCATTCACCAGTGGTTCTCACTACATCTATCTACTGATGCCTAGCTATTACTAAGATCTCTCTATTTGATAATCTCTCTGTGTTATACACCAGTGGTTCTCACTGTGTCTGCCTACTATCACTGTACTGATGAGATTTCTCGCCAACAACACATATCTGCATTTGACATAAATCTATTAAAATTGGAGTTGTACTCAACGCTCTATCTATTGTTGCTCAGTCTTGGAAATCCTTTTCTTCAGTTTGTTCATATCTTTTAGTCACTCCCGTGACACTCTAGTTCTCCTGAGAACCCTCCTGACTTGAACCAATCCAAAGTCATAACTTGGGGGAAATCAAATCAAGTTTTTCCTCACAATATGAGTCAAGTCAATCATCATCGTTTGCTACTAGGGGCATGGGTCCCTAATCAGATCACATCATTATCAAGTATCTGAGAAATCTAACTCAGATCCCTGAGAATCAAGCTATGTTCTGGAGATGATTCTCAAAATCTCATTTATTAGGTAGCTGAGTAATCTAACTCAGATCCCTGAGGATCAAGCTTCATTCTGCAGATGGTTCTCAAAATCTCATTGTTAGGTATCTGAGAAATATAACTCAGATACTTGAGGATCAAGCTTTGTTCTGGAGATGGTTCTCAGAAGCTCATCTATTAGGTGTTGGGGAAATCTAACCTTGACTCCTGAGAATCAAGCTCTGTTCTAGAGATGATTCTTGAAATCTCATTATTAGGTATCTAAGAAATCTAACTCAGATCCCTGAGGATCAAGCTTCGTTCTAGAGATGATTCTCAAAATCTTAATTTGTTAGGTATCTGATCAATCTAATTCATCTCCCTGAGGATCAAGCTTCATTCTGGAGATGGTTCTTGAAATCTTAATCTATTAGGTATTTGAGCAATCTAACTCATATCCCTGAGGATCAAGCTTCGTTCTGGAGATGATTCTCAAAATCTTAATTTGTTAGGTATCTGAGCAATCTAATTCAGCTCCCTAAGGATCAAGCTTTATTTTGGAGATGGTTCTTGAAATCTTAATCTATTAGGTATTTGAGTAATCTAACTCAGATCCCTGAGGATCAAGCTTCGTTCTGGAGATGATTCTCGAAATCTTAATCTGCTAGGTATCTAAACAATATAAATCAACTCCCTGAGGATCAAGCTTCATTCTGGAGATGGTTCTTGAAATCTTAATCTATTAGGTATTTGAGCAATCTAACTCAGATCCCTGAGGATCAAGCTTCGTTCTGGAGATGATTCTCGAAATCTTAATATGTTAGCTATTTGAGCAATCTAACTCAAATCCTTGAGGATCAAGCTTCATTTTGGAGATGATTCTCAAAATCTTAATCTGTTAGGTATTTGAGCAATCTAACTCAGATCCCTAAGGATCAAGCTTCATTCTGGAGATGATTCTCAAAATCTTAATCTATTAGGTATCTGAGCAATCTAACTCAGATCCCTGAGGATCAAGCTCCATTCTGGAGATGGTTCTCAAAATCTCACCAGGGGAATCGGTCCCCAAATTTGATCGCATCTTTGGATCACACTAGAGTCAATAATATTGTCATTTCTGAAGGACAACTCACTACTGATACAAATAGGTGTTTTTCAACACCGCAATAAACGGTGTTTCTTAACACTATCTTCGAATACATCTGTGTTTCTCAACACACATTGGATGTTGCAAACGTAAACAATATCTATCGATAGCAATCAAACACAATGCACTCACAAGCACAACGGTTTTTTTCAACAACTCTATACTCATACACATCTGAAAACTTTGAAACATGATGAGCTATGCTTTGATTTTTATTTGGCCTCTGCTTGTTCTCATTCATTTTGTTTCTTTTTGTTTGTTTGTCTACTACTTGTTGGTGTGGTCTCGATGATCCACCAACGTCAAATAAATAGGGTGTATGTGATAAGAGCTCCTACATTAAGGCGGAAAAGCATCACATCCCTCGATCTTGTTTATTTGTACACCATGGTGAGGTTGGTACTATATCCTTGACTGTTAATTCTCTATTTGTTTACTGGTATATTCTTACTATATCAAACTGGAAACAATGTTCAAGTCATCTCGGCTTTCGTGCCTCGATGCTTATGTTAGTTTACCATATCTTATCCGATGAAAGTCATATTCATATTCTTATGGTTGTAGTGACACCAGTAAGGATTGTATTGACTCTGATGTTCCCAAAATTCTCTATGATGATAAATGTTCCAATGGGTCCAACAACCATGTCCTAGGGATTGCATCTAGCATAGGATTGCACTTTCACTGCATCTAGCATAGGATTGCACTATCATTGCATCTAGCATAGGATTGCACTTTCATTTTCATCTAGCATAGGATTGCACTTTCATTTGCATCTAGCATAACATTGTGCATTCATTCTAGACTTGCATTCTAGACAACATTTTGGTGTTCACTTCATTGTGTTCTCCTTGATTTGTACGATGAGGGGTTCTTCTTCACTATTTTGGCTTCATCACTGCTACCCAAGTGTTTGATCCTCCCTCTCGCTCTTCAATTCCAAGTACTTTGAACTGGAATCTAATTTTCAAAAGTGTTCCCTTTTTGGGATCGAAATCAAAATCTGACACTTCTATATAGCTCAAAAGCGCATTTTAAATCTTGCAACCGACGTGATCGGACGCTTGTGCAGTCAACTTTCTGACGTTGCTTTCTTGTCAGAATCATATCCACTCAACATTCTCTCCAATCTTTGATATTTCTTCTAGATTCTTCTGTAATCTATTATGGGTTCTTCTCGACCTTCGATTCAATATCTCTCTGCGATTTCTCGCTTTCAATCACCATTCTGATGTGTCATCTTTCCATTTAATTCCCTAGGGGGCAGGATTATTACATCATTGAATCACTTATATCTATTTCAATCTGATCTGATTTAATTCTATTAGGTGTCTGGGCAATCTAACCTGGATTCTTGAGGATCAAGCTTCGTTCTGGAGATGGTTCTTGAAATCTCATCTATTAGGTATCGGGGCAATCTAACCCGGATTACTGAGAGTCAAGATTCATTCTGAAGATGGTTCTTGAAATCTCACTGCCAGGTATTGGGGCAATCTAACCCTGACTCCTGAATATTGAGCCTTGTTCTAGGGACATTCTTTTGAAAAGTGATAATCTATTAGGTATCGGGGCAACCTAACCCGGATTCCTGAGAATCAAGCTTCGTTCTGGAGATGGCTCTGAAATCTTCATCAATCGATCTTTACATCATCAATTCTTGAAATCAATTTCAACTATTCTTCTATGCTACAAGCATTCAGACTATTCTTTGAATCAATGCGCCACTCGCACATCAATTCAAAGAGGGGCAAAATGGAACACCCCAAAAATTGGCATCTTGCAACCCTAACTAATTTTGTTGCATTTATCAATCTTCTGAATCATCAAAGCCCTATTGTACTAGGCAATTCTGAGTCTTGACTGACTCTACTTGACCTCAGTGTCAAATGTGGAAAACCCTAAATCTGCATTAATCACATACTATATTTAATTCCTAAATATTAATTATAATTGGATAAATAAACCCTATGATTGAATTAATCTAATTACAAAGTCCTAGCACTTTAATTAAATTAAATTCACCATTTTAGCTAAAACACGTAAAAAGGAATTAAATAATATTAAATTATTAAATAAATATCCTCATTTCAATAATTAAATTTAATTGTTCAAATAATTGAGAAAATACATTTATGAGGTCATATTCTATTTATTTAATTAAAAATTCTCTCCAAAATCTTCTCTCCAGTTCAGAAATGGAAACTTTGAGTTAACTGTGATTTAAAAGAGAAACAAATTAGTTAAACTCGAAAAGACAACAGTTGACTATTTCTCTCAAAAGAAACTTGCTATTCTCAACTAGATTTCAATAAGTTAATTGTTTCTCTCAAAGGAAACTTTCTAGTATGAACGAACTCTCAGTCTATAAAATAACTTCCTCATTTCTGATTAAAAAAAGGAGAGAGAATTCATTGTTGCATCGAATCACTGCTGCATTTTTAATTCAATAGTTTTCATGCATTTAAACTCTCACATTTCTTAGCTTGCATTTGCAATAAACTAATCTCATTTTTGGATTAATCATGTCTAGTCTAGCTTCTTTCAAGCATTCTTAGATTAATCTCATTTCTAGATTAATATTGCAATGTTCAATTTCTTAGCTTAATCTCATTTCTAGATTAATCTTGCAATCTTTCATTCCTAGATTAATCTTGCACTTACTTTTCTAGATTAAATCCTCCATTCTTAGATTGGTCTAGGTTGTTGGACTCTCGATTCTGAGAGCTATTCAAAAAACCCGTCTAGATAGGAGGCAACAGGTCGACTCACATAGGCATGCAAGATGAATAATTTCATATCCATTCTTGTATGTGACTAGTGAACAATGACCATGTTGAAGTGTATGGCTAAGTAAGAAGGCCACATTTAGCTATCACACTTAGAACATATCTAATCCAATCGGTTTAGAAACCATTAGGTAGGTCAACAATATATGCAAAACCCTTATCAGTCAAATGCTTGTGCTCATCCTTCAGATTAGCTTCATCACATAGTCCAGAAAATGCATCGACTATAGCACTATATCCAAGATCTTCCATTTTCCAATGAATAAAGGATATCACATCTTCAGTTAAGAGTACGCCATGAGTTATTGAAGATAGGGAACTAGCAGGATCATTCTCTACCTCATTCAAAGAATGTAACTTGAAAATAGGTCTCGGCTCATCAGTGATCTCAACCAACACAGGTGTGTCCATGATGCTAGCAATGATCTCTTCACAACAGAACCTTCACAACTCAGAGATAGCACTTCAGTTCATTACTAGGGTTCCTCACACACCACTTCACTTCAAGCATAAAAACACAATCTCCAATCCAGAATCACTTTGTAAACACTTAGAAACCACTTAGCTTATGCTTGCAAATGTACTTCTTGGCTCGTAGAGTGTAAAGTGACAAATGAACTTCACTTATTCCTTTATAATGTCTCAATTAAAAGTAATAAATGCAAATGGTCAAATAGTAACCTTAACTGGTCACACCGGTTAGAAACATAAAATTCACTATATCATAATCAAAAGCATTATGTGGTCATATAGAATCTTATGTAACATAATTTACATCATTAGACATCATTAGGCATCCAAATATGTTGATATATCTTACCACGCATACAAACTTAGGGGATGGGTTATAGATCTTACTTGTTTTTCTCCCCCTAAGCCAATTGCTTTGACTTATTCAGATGATAAAGTCTCCACATTACCCAATGTAGTGGAGTTCTTTGTCATTTCAAAAGACTTTAATTCTCCTTTATTTACCCATGTATCCTTCATTTGCTTCTTAATTTTATCAACATCTACAATTTTTTTTCCTTTATCATTATCAGGCTTACTCACTGGTTGACCTCTAGTATTATTTATCTTCACTCTGCAAGACCTAGCAAGATGTCCATTCTTATTACAGTTGAAAAAAGTCATACTAGTTTTCCTCCATGGTCCAACATTGCCTCTACCGGTTCTCATCCTACAATTCACTATTGTATGTCCAAAGTAGTGACAAATAGAACATGTAACATTGAATTGTCTCTCCCTTTGGTAATGACTTCTCCAGTTGATAGATATCCTTACATTGTTTATTCTAGCCCTGCACTCATTAGCCTTATAACCATACTTGTTAAAGTAATCACAATTACCTTGAAAATCATTCAATGTAGCATTATAACCAATCGATCTACCATAATAATTTTCAAACCTGGGAATAGATGGACTAGGTTTAGACGAACAAACATTAGCAATATGTCCTTCCTTGTGACACTTGAAACATACCGGTCTATAATTCCTCTTACCAGGTTTTTTTTCACCTTGGGTGCAATCTTCTATTCTTCATGAGTTTCCTTAGTACCAGATGATTAACCGAATTCAAATTTGGAAAAACCTATTCCTTGTCTTTCACCATGTCTCATTTATTTTGAGATTTGTTCATCAAGTTTAGCAGAACTCTTTTTGAACTTATTCAATATTTCATTATCACTCTTCAACTTTTCTTTCAGCTTTGAATTCTCATCTCTCAGATGTTCATTCTCACCTATGGAATTAAATTTTTCTTTATTAGTATCATGTAGATGGTTCCCTCAATGTAGCAATTTATTGCTTAGATCTGAAAATTTCATCCACCTTAGCTACTAGGGTTTCATTTTTGGCTTTTAGGGCATCCTCAAAAACTTTCTTATCTTTGTTTGCAACTCTCCTTTCTTATAGCTCTTTACCCTTTCTTAATGAGCAGTTTTCCAACTCCTTTTGCATGTTTTTCTTTTCTAGCTTTAGCTTTTCAAGCATCTTGTGCATGTCCTTGTTATCCTTGGCAAGTTGTTCATTCTCCAAAGTTACAACTTCAACTGCAGATTCAACGGATCCACTTTTCTTAGAATGGTGTTCAATAAGATGTTGAATTTCAGTCAACTATTTGAGAAGCTCATGTCTCTTACCCCTAGAGATCTTCAACTGGTCTTTAAGTTTCTCAATCATGTCCTCAGCCTTAGCAAGTTGTCTTCTATAAAACTCCATATCTCCCTTAAGGATCTCTCCCAAGCTTGTTAGAATTCTTCAAGGGCACAAAGCTCTGATACCAATTGTTGATATATAAAAGCATTAAGAGGTGGGGTGAATCAGTGTAAACATAACATATACTAATTCAACCAAAGCTCTGATTATGCTCTTACGTAACTTCCACAAAATCAAACATGTAACCGTAAATATGAAATAGAAATAAAGTAATTTAATCGACCAAAATTATAAACCATAACACCACTAATTTTATCATGGAAACCCTTGTTAGAGGGAAAAAATAGTTAAAACACTTGCATTGTTAGGAGCTTACAATACCCTGTTAGGGGCTCACCTTGTTAGGAGTGACTAGTACCTTGTTAGAAGTACAATGAGATCTATTAAGATCTACCTTTCTAGAGGATTTTGAACTCCTTATAAGTTACCTTGTTAGTGGATTTACACAATAAGATATGTTAGGATCCACCCTGTTAAGGGATTTAGCCTTGATAACCTGTTAGAGTTAGCCTTAAGCAATGAACTCAATTTTCTAATTTGGAATGACACTACTTGTATGTAAGATCTAATATAGTCTCTGAAGTCTTGACATAATACACAATATCTATCTCTGATCAAAACCACCAAAAACACGATCAACAACCCTAAATCTTTGATTTAGCATCACTTTATATAGATGTTCTTAAGTCGGTTAAACATTAAAAACAATCCACAATTCGTCCCTCAATTGGACTTAAATGATAAATATTTACATCAATAAATCTTCACATGTTGGCCCAAAAATGTAATACCAACATTTAATACAAAAAATCATCATTAACTTAACCGCCTTAACCATCTGATCACCAGGTATCAATTGGTAACTCAACTGGTTCACATAGAACAATTACCAAAAAACTATCTTTCACACACTATTGATTTAACTGTCGCAGTCATAAATCTATACTCCTCTGGTCATAATAAGACTCAGGTAATGATTTCATCTCCCAATATTTTCACCATCTCAAGCGCTACTCCAAACTCAAAACTCTTATTGTCTTCCTGGTCACTGATTAGAACACTTCGCTTATCTGCTTCACCTATTCAGCTTGTCAATCGATTAGGGTAACCTATGCACCAAAATTGATAGAGTTGATAAGTTTCCAGCAATGAAAAACTAAAACTCATCATTTTCCAACACTTGCATCCTACTATTTTCTTTGAGTTTTTTTCATTATAAATTACAAATTGAACTGAAGTTTGGGATTTATAATTGGAATTAATAATGAATCTTCACTTTTTCTTTAATGTTTTGTAATTGTTTTTGGCTAGATTTGTTTTCTTCCAATATTAATGGAATAAAAGGATTGACTTTTTCCTCTTTGATTTATCTAGGCATTTTATTTATAATATTTTATAAATTTTAAAACTATTTTTTTTGCAATTTTCATGCAATAATTGGAGTGACTTTTAGTTTGGTATTTTCCTTTCATTTTTTTGTTTACATTTAAGATATTATGATGCTTACTTTGTTTTATCAAAAGTTAATGAGATACTAGAATAAATTGAAAAGGTGTGAGTGCCTCACTCATAACCATCATTTTATATGAAAGTATATTTACAAATGAAACTATTGCAATAATAAATAGGAAGATCTTATTCTTAGATTTGTGTTTCGAAAGCTGATTGCTTTATACCCTTTACATATGTGGAACTTTTTATTAAATTTAACTAATTTGTCACCATATCTGAACAAAAACTCTTAATTCATTGATATTTGTGTCTTGACATGTTCACACATTAGAATTAAATCTAAAAATGTATAAATAATTTTACATGGTTATGTTTTAAGCATTCATGCCCATATATAGATTTTGATTCATCAATCTCATATATCAAAATATTTGTTTCAAAGCAGTAGATAACGTTCAGATAGATAAAAAAAAAATCTTACAACTAAAAGCATATCTTGGAGAGAAAACAACAAGCCTCTCCAATGGTTTACATAATTGTGACAATGCTCTACATCATCATATTGTTTCTATTTTTGGTTTTATCCACTACTTTTTATCCGTGCTTGTTTATGTTATCTTTTGTTAGTGTATTTATTTAATTTAATTAAACTTAGACTTATTAAGCTTACTTAGTCTTTCATGTTTATTCAACACTTGTTCACAGAAGTTGTCATCATCTAGGACTCTTCTAGAGAGGTGTCAATTCTATTTCGACACCTCATCCTAGTTTAGTGGGACGTAAATCGTCACCACTCATTGAGTGTTGGGTTTGACTTCTTATTTGACCCAATCACTCTTCCTATATGTACTTTCCATTCATATCTTATTCAATGGTCTATTTTCCCTGAATTTATGTTGTTGTGCTTCATTTTTATCTCCAATAAATCTTGAATTTTACATGGTATTAGAGATGGTTTGAGATATTTTAAAGCCTATAATCTAGAACTTCATATCAATCGAGTGGCTTGTGTTCATGGAAGTTGCAAACAAGAGTCTTATCACCATAAAAGTGGGCATTGTGGCCACCATTCTTTTATGTAGGGATGCATGTTGCATGACACATGTGGCATGTTGTCCTTCGGCGGACGATTCTACTCATTGGACTGAGAACACTACGTACACACAAAGAATGGATCCCCTTTGGCCACTTGTTGTGTGCTGGCTCCCACACGATCCTCCCCTATGTGTGCCTTCTCTATGTGTTGCATGTCATCTGTATTGCACGACACCTTCTCTACACCTCTTTGGTTAAAACTCGCACCTATCTACCACACTCATTTGTATGCCCACACAAGGTTCTAAATTCCCAAAGTTTGTGCCCATTGTTGGGGGTTGTAAACAAAATTCAAATTGAAAGGCCGATGATCGTCAAATTCAAGGTAGTAGATAGTGGCACTATTCATGTCAAAAGTATTTTTTGCCCTATATGATGACATAAGAAAAGAGGGGGGGAGGGTGATGTCATGGTGGGGGAACCTTTTTTGGAATTACAACCCTCGTTCTTTCCAACCCATGGGGGCTTAAGTTTGGTCCTATTTGGCAAAAAAAAAAATTAGTGAAAGAGGATTTTTTATCATAATTTATTTTTGGGAGTATTAATTTTGTATGGCAAAAATTCATTTTCTCATAACTTTTGCTCAATAACTTGAAATTGAGTGTTATTTTTTGCAAAAGGGCACACTCACGCACTATCATTATAAAGTTATTTTTGGGTTTGATTACAAAGCACTCCTTCTATATAGTGCCAACAATAAGGGGGGATCAAATAGATAATCAAGGGGGTGTTGTGTGTTTTCTATTTTTTACACTTCCTCAAGAAGTACTCTTCATTTATGCATTCTAAAAATAAATTCTCCATGTCTAGCATCATGGATCCTAATGTAACTATAAAACCTCTAACACATTTCAATTATCATGATTGGAAGCTGAAATTAATCCTTGTACTTAAGAACAAAGGCTTGTTTAGGGTAACAATTGGAATAGAAAAGGAACCCAATGCAAATAAGGACAAAGAAATATTTTCAATAAGTGTGAACAAGCATTTGACTTTCTATGTTTAAATTTATCTCTTGAATTAATATTTTATGTTGAGAACTTGAAAACACCCAACTAAGTCTGGGAATCTCTCAAAACACTATTTGGGAGAATTGATGAACTTAGAAGTCATGAGTTGGAAAATCAACTCCTAGGTCTTAGCCCTTTAAGTTTTTCAACTTTAGAGGACTTCTTCACTAAATTTAAATCTTTAAAGTTGCAATTAAAATATTGTAGAATTGACAAGAAATAGGATCAATTAATCCTTTTTGTACTTTCTGAATTTTTTGTCTGTGTCTCTACTTTATATTCCACTAAAGAGTCATTGGTACCTCATTGAATATTTCGTCACTTGATAACTTTATTGCTGATCTTACAAGGGAACAAGAAAAATTAATTCAAATGGGTACTTTGAAATATACTAAAGCACAAGCTCTAATTGTAGGAAATGAAAAGAAACAAAATGCTAAAGGAGAAAAAAAACACTAAAAAGGACAAGGAAAGGAAGAAAGAAGATAAAATTGACAACTTTAAAAAGGATAACTCATCTCAAAAAAAACAAAAAACTAAACTACTAAGAGAGTTAAATGTTCATTTTTGTAACAAAATTGGTCTTGAAGAACATCAATGCATGGGAAATTAAATTGAGCACCTCACTTTTCTACTCAAAAATAATAATACTGAGGTAACTGATTTTGTTAAAGCACCTTCTTCAAATCAGGAAATTACTAAGGATAAAGAGAAATTGAAAGGAAGGGTCTTATTTGCTAAAGAAATTATAGATTCTATTGCTACAGACCATATGGGTTCTCAACTTGATGTGGACTCTTCAGATCTTGATTCTGGTCCTAATAATTCATATGATTCAGTAGATGGAAGTCATATTTAGGCAAATTTTTAGGAAGGGCCAAAAACTCTTCTTGTCGTGCGGTCTACATCGTCAACATCATCATTCTTTGGGGGGCCTTATAGGCTTCTTCTCTTCTTATCTCTTTTTTGGAGGATATTTTTTCCCACTGTGTTTTCTATCTTTCTCATTTTATGAGAGATTTAATTGTACATGGGTACCTCACCAAGCTTGTAGCTAAGACCCGTTTTTTTATCTTGTCCTCCTAAGTTATGCTTAAGGGGGGGTGTTAGTGTATTTATCTTATTTTATTACACTTGGGGTTATTAAGCCTACTTATTCATCCATGTTTATTCAACACTTGTTCACACAAGTCATCATCATTTAAGAGTTGTCTAGAGAGGTGTTGATTCTATTTCAACACCTCATCCTAGTTTAGTGGAAGACAACTTGCCACCACTCATTGAGTGTTGGGTTCAACTTCTGATTCGACCCAATCACTCTTCTTATATGTACTTTGTCTTTTCAACTTATTTAATGGTCGATTTTGCTCTAAATTTGTGTTGTTGTGCTTTATTTTTATCTCTAGTAGAACTTGGATTTTACATCTTTGAAGCTCAATTGAGTGGAACATGGAAGGGAAAGATCATTTATGAAAATTTTAGGTGTATTTTTTTCATTTAAAATTAATAATAGCTTTAATGTTATACTTGTTATTTATATTTTTAAATTCTCAATATATTTTGATGCTCATTTAAAATGTAGAATGAATAATATCATGTAAAATATGAGTTAAAATATTCCTTCAAACAAGATCGTAGAAATTACGAAAGTGTTAATATGATTCCATATCTTTAAAAAATCATTTTTCTTTAAAAATATGTCAAAATAGTATCAAATATTGGGCAGGCTATTTTTATTAGCTGAAACAACTGTAAATTAGGTAAATTATTTTGGTATATAAAGAAGAATTATCAACAAATACTAAATCTATAAAAGACCAAGATAAGTTCTCGTTGAAATTGGGACTTTTTTCCTCTTTAGCTTGGAAATCCAAACATAAAAAATTGGAATACACCCTATATGCACTTTTACTATCTATCAACAAGGAAAAAATCTAAATACCTTATGTATTATTTTGTTATATGGCTGAAAACAAAATTTGTAACATAAAAATGGAATACACCCTATATAACAAAAAAAAAATTCTAAATATGGGTAAGTGCACAAAGATAGGGGACCAAAAAGGGAGTATAGGATGCCACTTTTTTCTGAAATCAATAAACTTTGAACTTTGATGAGAAATTGAAGATAGTTAGTGACACAGTCAAGGGATGGAGGATCCAAGAATGGATATTCCAAACCTTCTTGCCAAACAACAACACAAAAAAACACAACAAAAATAGAGAATGGAATCAATATCTAATTTATTGCAACATGTCAGGTTGTAAGCTCTTCCCGGTTAGGGCCAATTACAAACAATTACAACCGTCATTCAACAAGATCCTTCAAGATCCAATTCAAACCAAACCCTAGCTAGTCAAATCTATAATAACAGGCTACAAAAATATGATAGAAACCTACAAGAGGATCTAAACTTGTGCACACAGGCCTCCAAGCAATCTCCTTGTTTCTAAGCCTCAACTCTAGCTTTGCAATAGATTTGCAACAACAACTGCCCTTCTATAATTGTAGTCCTCATTCTACAACCAACAAACACCTCCACAACTCTACCTAGGCTTCCTTACTTATACCTAACTAAGCCACAAGTTGGCCTAGTAAATAAAATAAACCCTTACATTAATTACATGTTCAAGCCACAAGTTGGCCTGCAACAGATAATAAATGTAGATTGGATAAAGATCCAAGACCCAAATAGGTCCCCACAATTGATCCACATCACTATCACATGCTACCAAAATTAAATGCACCAAGACGGCCTCCTAGATTCACAAGCACACCAGTTGGCCAACCAAACTGTCGAGTGCTAGAGAAACTGTCGAGTGCCAGAGAAACTGTCAAGCGCCAGACTGCCAAATTGTCAAGCACCAGAAGATGATGAGCCCCCAGACATTGTCGAGCCCCTCGGCCAACACATGCCAAGAAACATAGAAGCCGAGCACCAATATGTGTCGAGTCCTTCAGTAACCGAGCTCCTCGGCCAACACTACACCCAAGTCCAAGCCCCTCGGCCAACACCGTGACCAAGCAACAAAACTTCAACAAGATCAAAGAACCAATATGCAAGATTGACAACTACCCTAAGATGCTCCTGCATTAGACACCCCAGGTGCAAAAAGATGTTCTTAAAGGCTAGAAGAACATCTTACGGGATTCAATACATAAATCCCAAACTGGTTCTTCACATACATGTCCTCCCAGTCTTCAACACTCTTACTCTAGATCCACTTCTACTTCCTTTGCCTCCTCAAGTCTTTCCTTGACACTTCACAGGTCTATTCCTCATACTGATCTCCAACCCTTTCAGAATCCTTCAACTCAACTTGGCTCCCAAAGCTCAGGTTCCTCCTACCAAGTTCTTTATTTTGTAAAGGCATCAGTGAAAACTTCCTATCATCCTTCTCAAGAGAAAACACATTCTTGACACAATCGTGCACAACCCTGCAATAATACTTCCATAGTCTACCGAGCAATATGTGACAACTACTCATGTCCATAATATCATACAACTCTTGATCCTTATACTAGCCAATCTGAAAGTCAATAAGACATTGATCTCTCACTTTCAAAGCATGTACATCTCACAACCAACCAATCATATAAGGACAAGGATGTCTCAATATTTTCAAACCAAGTTTATGAACCATCTCCTCAGCTACAAGGTTATTAGTGCTACCGTCATCCACAATCACATTGCAAATTTTACCAATAGATGTACAATGAGTATTGAACAAGTTAATCCTTTGACAAGGTTCCAGTACTTTCTTACCAAACAATACTCGCCGAGACAAAAAAATGTCTCCTCCTTGTTTAGGTTCATTCAAGTCTTCAGCCTCATCCACCACAATAGCTCTTTGGTCACCAGTCTTTTGGGAACATTCTTAAAGGCAACCTTACATGTCCTCTTCCTTGGATCAACAGGTTTTGGTTCATCTTCAGCAGTTGACTTATCCTTGAATGAGTGATCTTGTTTCTCTTTCCCCCTAGATCCACCTTGATGTTTTCTTTTCAACTTATCCTCTACCTTCAGAGCATACTGATAAGCATCCTCAACTGAATCAATCTTCAGCATACCAATCTCATCCTTAATATTGAATCTCAAACCATTGACATACCGAGCTACCTTCTCCTTGGAAAGTTCTCTATACCCATACCAAATAGTCAACTTATAGAACTCCTCGGTATAATCCTTCACAGAAAAATCCTTTTGTTCCATATTCTGCAACCTCTTAAACAACTTAATTTCATACTTAGGAGGTATGAACTTAGCCTTTAACTTATTCACCATCAATCTTCATCTAGTGATCTTCAGTTCACCTTCTTCTTCTCTATCACGCTGCAATTCTTTCCACCAAAGAGAAACATGTCCTTTTAGCTTAGTTTTTGCCAACCTTACCCTGAATGGATCACCAATATCCTCTAACTCAAAGTAGTCTTCCAATTCACCAATCCAATCAATCAGGTCTTCAGGATTCAAAGTACTTGAGAAATTAAAAACATCCATCTTATGATTCAACTTTAGCCAAGTGCCAGACCTATCTAACCGGCCAACTCTATCATCCATAGATATTTCTGCATGGTCAATTATATCCTCTCCACTAGATCCAGTAACTTCAAAGTCTTCAACAGCTTCCTCAAACCATCCTCAATGCCCACATGCTGAGGTACACCAGTCATAGCCCTTATGATCTCAGTGATCATGTCATTCTTCATCAATTCCATCACAGATCTAAAATCTAATTTAACCTTCTCTATAACCCTCGACTCTACAACATCATAAAGATATGTAATTGCCCTAGGGTCCAGTCTTCTAGGAGGAATCTTCCAAGATATTTGAAAACTCAAGGCAACAAATAACCAACTTTCTCAATCCAAGTTCTTGGTGTAAACTGCCCCACCCTCGATGATCTGTTCACACACTCAAGAACTTCAAGCTCTAATACCACCTGATGTAGTCAAGGGATGGAGGATCCAAGAATGGATATACCAAACCTTGTTGCCAAACAATAACACAACAATAATAGAGAATGGAATCAACATCCAATTTATTGCAACATGTCGGGTTGTAAGGCCTTCTTAGTTACGGCCAATTAAAAAAAATTACAATTGTGATTCAACAAGATCACTCAAGATCCAATTCAAACCCAACCCTAGCTAGTCAAATCTGCAACACCAAGCTACAAAATATAATAGAAACTCAATATAAATGCATACATGTGTCTGTGTAGTATGAGATTTTTCTAAAATGGTTTTCCCTATGTAAATCATTATGTTATGGTAGTTTTCTTAATGTCCTTGTAAATTTAGAATTGGTTTAGTTTTTGTAGATACATCCTATCATAGATTAGTATACAAAACATATTCTACTCCTATACTACCTTTCAATAACAAATAATCTCATAATGAATAGCATTAACAACATGGCAAACAATACAATATTATGATAAATATAAACATACTATGGAAAGTAGGGAATACCATGATTAAAGCTCCAAATACCTTAGGTGAAGCTCTGCCTATTATAGTTAACTCATTATGCATGCATATGTATACATACATGTGTGTATGTGTCTCTATGTGTGTATATAATCACTTCTTGGGACAAAAAAAAAACATACAATAGGGATAAAAAAACATGTGGAGGATATTAGAAAGTCAAAAATGGAGTTTTACTCTATCTTACCTTTATGAAACCACCACTTATTAAATTATATGATATTGGATTACTCGTTATTTTTGTCATCATTAGATATATTGGAGTTGATGAAAACTCAACCCTACAGCTCCCAAGAATCACCTACATGCAAACCTGTCACAGGAAGAGAGAAGCAAAAGTTATGGAGGCCAAAAATAACAGATCGATGAAAGAGGAAACGTATTGTGCAAACAATAAAGAGAAAACCCTCAATACAATAGCATTCTCATATAATTAATAATTACAAAGAGATCAAACCTTATAAATGTGATCAAAACCCTAAAAGAGAAAAACCTAGGTTGCATGATAATAATTAATAAAATAATTAATTATTATATGCCTAAAGTTTAGCTTAATTAAACTAGAGATAATAAGTGACTTATTAATTAAATCAAAATAATTTAATTAATAAGTAAAATAACTTATTACTCTAACACCCCCCTTAAGATAAACTTAGGGAGTAGCTAAAAACCTAGAAACAACTACTAAAAGTAGATAAAATGGGTCCCGACAACATGAAATGATTAGGTACCCAAGTATTAAAAATCTATGTAAAGAGGAGAAAAGGAGAAAACCCAGTGGGAAAAGCCCTTTTCAAAAAGAGATGAAGCCTAGTGAAGGACTGAAGAAGCCTCCAAACTAGAGAATGTCCTAGAAAATAGGAATAAAGGATGAACATGAAAAACACCACTGAAACATGAAGTTGCAAACACTTTCAAAGAATAACTGCTGGAACCTCCACTGTAATAGAACATGATCTGGTAGAGAAGATTGTAATTTGCACGAGTGCCCTCAAATGACACTTCTTGAATCAGGATGGAAAACAAAGGAAAACATTGAAACTCAAAGATACAGATGGAAAAAAACACCAGAGTCTAAAGATATGATCAAAAGATGGAAGGATTCATTGAAAACAAGAATGAAAGAGTGTTCATATGGTAAATGATCCATCTCACCGAAATGCATAGTACCTAGCCACTGCATCCGCCTAGTACATAGGAAGAAATACTTAATACATAGCTTACTCCATCGAACAAAGGAACCATTAGAGCCCACAAGAGATACCCCCCGCCCCCCATAATGTTTATTAGGGAGAGACATGAGAGGTACACTAAAACAGACTGCCAAGAACAACTACATGTCGAAGAACCAAGAACATGGAAAGTTCAGAAGAAAGTACAAACACGTATAAAAGATGGTGTCATGGAAGGATCACTCTTTTGACACACACCATGAGGCTAATATCATGGAAGGAATATTCACTTGAAAAAGGTAGATGAACCCCCCCCCCCCATGACACTTTATAATGTAGTGCAAGTACAAATAGGCACAATATGTGCAAGATTCCAAGCATGCAATAGATGGTACTTTATCTCAGTGCGTTTGCAAAAGGAAATGTTACAGAAATAAATGTCTACAATGCTTATGAATGACAAAAATTTATAGTAACATAAGTAACAACTACAAACGAGTCATCCCATGCAAGGAAAATGATCCCAGGACCTTAAACATCCAAGATATTCACTAGATTGCAAAAATGCAAATAAATAAATAAAATATACCTAGAGAAAATTCTAGAAATGAGACCCGTACCACAAGAAAGAGAACAAAACTAGCTTTCCAATGATGTGTGGAAGTCAGAAAACAGAGTCCAGATGAGAAAGATATGGCTCCTAGAGTGCAAAAATGAACCCTGACTTTAACTGGCAAAAAACCCTATAAAACAAAAAAATCAGGAAACCAAACCTCAAAACAAATCTTGGGCTCAGAACCAACTTTCCAACCATATCTTGTTTTCCCAAAAATGCCTATGTTTCCTCAAGATATGAGAAAAACACTGAAGAGGGCTGCAAAAACAAGAACTCTAAGTGATCTAAGCTAAATCTGGCGAAGATACGCTAAATCTAGCAATGCTATTAAATATGGCGGGACTGCCGAAATTTTGGCCAAAAATGGTGGAGGTACCAAGAAAAAAAATATTTTGGAATTTTTTTCCCCACCTCGGAAAATGTGTCCAGAAAAAGGGTCATACAGCAAAACAAATTGCCTCAGAATACAAATGTGTCCAAATTGGACGTGTCTTATATGAAAATAGAGTTTTTATGGCCTTTTAAGTGCAACTGTAAGGTTCGTTTGAGCCCAAAGTGCTCCAAAAATAAACTCCCCCCAAATCCACAAAAATCTAAAACAAAAAACCTCTTAAAATGTAGATCTAAAGAACAAGGGAAAATCTCTCATGAAGAGAACAAGTGCATGAAGATCTGGAGCTCAAATACCATATTGGAGTTGATGAAAACTCAACCCTACAGCTCTTAAGAATCACCTGCATGCAAACCTGACACAGAAAGAGAGAAGCAAAAGCTATGGAGGCCATAAATAACAGACCAATGAAAGAGGAAACATATTGTGCAAACAATAGAGAGAAAACCCTCAATATAATTGAATTCTCATATAATTAATAATTACAAAGAGATCAAACCTTATAAAGGTGATCAAAACCCTAAAATGGAAAAACCTAGGTTGCATGATAATAATTAATAAAAGAATTAATTATTATATGCCTAAACTTTGGCTTAAGTAAACTAGGAATAATAAGTGACCTAATAATTAAATCAAAATGATTTAATTACTAAGTAAAATAACTTATTACTCTAACACCCCCTTAAGATAAACTTTGGGAGTAGCTAAAACCCTAGAAACAACTACTGAAAGAATGAAAAATGGGTCCCCGCAACATGGCCTGATCAGGTACCCAAGTACAAAAAAACTCTGTAAAGAGGAGAAAGGGAGAAAACCCAGTGGGAAAACCCCTCTCCGAAAGAGATGAAGTCTAGTGAAGGACTAAAGAGCCTCCAAACTAAAGAATGTCCCAAAAAATAGGAACAAAGGATGAGCATGAAGAACTCCACTAAAGCATGAATATGCAAACATTGTCAAAGAATAACTACTAGAACCTCCAGTGTAAGAGAACATGATTAGGTAGAGAAGACTGTAATCTACATGAGTGCCCTCAAATGACACTACTTGAATCAGGATGGAAAATAAAGGCAAACATCGGAACTCAAAGATATAGATGACAGAAAACACCAAAGTTTGAAGATGTGGTCAAAAAATAGAAGGATGCCTCAAAATAGGAATGAAAGAGTGTGCATATGGTAAATGATCTATCTCATCGAAATGCATAGGTACCCAACCACTACATCCACCTAGTAAATAGGAACAAATACTTAATACATATTTCACATCATACAACCAAAGGAAGCATTAGAACCAACAAGAGATACCCCCCATAATGTTGATTAGAGAAAGGCATGACAAGTTCACTGAAACAGACTGCTAAGAACAACTGCATGTCGAAGAACCAAGAACATGGAAAGTACAAAAGAAAGTACAAACACATATAAAGGATTGTGTCATGGAAGGATCAATCTATTGACACACATTATGAGGCTAATGTCATGGAAGGAATACTCACTTGACAAAGGTAGATCAAACCCTCCCCCCATGACACTTTATATTGTAGTGTGAGTACAAACATGCACAATATGTGCAAGATCCCAAGCATGCAACAGATGGCACTATATCTCAATGGGTTTGCAAAAAGGAATGTTATAGAAATAGATGTCTACAATGTTCAGGAATGACAAAAAGTTGTAGGAACATAAGTAACAGCTTAAAAGGATTCATCCCATGCAAGGAAAACGATCCTAGGACCTGAAACATCCAAGATATTCACTAGATTGCAAAATGTAAAAAATTGAATAAAATATACCTAGAGAAGATTCTAGAAATGAAACCCATACCAAAAGAAAGAGCACAGAACCATCTTTCCAACGATGTGTAGAATTTGGAAGACAAAGTCTAAATGAGCAAGATATGGCTCTCAGAGTGCAAAAATGAACCCTGACTTTGACTAGAAAAAATCCCTGCAAAATGGAAAAATCAGGTAACCAAACCTCCAAAAAATGCTCAGGCTTGGAACTAGCTTTCTGACGATATCTCGTTTGCCCAAAAACGCTTTGTTTACTCAAGATACGAGCAAAAAACTGAAGAGGGCTTCAAAAACAAGAAGAACTCAAGTGATCTCAGCTAAATCTGGTGAAGATCAACTAAATATGGCAATGCTGCTAATTATGGCAGGACTGCCAAAAATTTGGCTAAAATTGGCGGAGGTACCAAGAAAAAAAAATTGTAATTTTTTCCCCACCTCCAAAAACGTGTCGAGAAAAAGGGTCATACAGAAAAAAAAAATTTGTCTCAGAATGCAACTGTGTCCAAACTGACGTGCCTTGAAAGAAAATAGGGGTTTTGGGCGATTTGACCTTGACCATGAGGTTCTACTCTAATAAAAAGACCCAACAACCCCCATTGGTTTGTTGAATATTTACTAGACAAAGGAATTAGAGGATATGAGGAGGGGCTAGACATACCCAATGCATCATTTCTAAATGAGGATGAGGACAAAGAGGATGTAAAAGATAACTCCAGTGGCAGAAATAGAAAGAGGGGTAGGAAAGGACGAAAAAAGACTACTAAAGAAGTGGGAACTTCGAGGCCAATTGGTGATGCTGATGGTAAAGATCGAAAGGGAAAAAGAATCAAAATATCGTACTAATGACCTTTCTATGGTCATGAAATTTTGTAACCACATATTTCTAGGATCTTATTTTGATGTTTGCAAAACTAGTAAGGGATGCTCTGGACTTAATAGTGTCAGTAACTCAATTTTGTCTTATCTTTACATTTTGAAAATTGTCGATGGAATACAAACGCTTACATATTAAATATGTGACTGATCATGTTATGGATATCATGCATATGCCTTATTTTTATCTTATTATCACATATTAATGGTATCTTATGTTTTACTTATATATATATATA
>MU223830.1:749858-772662 GCA_018584345.1 Thuja plicata | reverse complement strand
GTTCAATATGGTTAAGGTTTCATGTTAGGGTTTCATATGGTTAAGGTTTCATGTTAGGTCCATAAATTCATATGGTTAAGGTTTCATGTTAGGGTTCAATACATGGTTAAGGTTTCATGTTTAACCTTATTCAATATGGTTAAGGTTTCATGTTAGGGTTAAAATATTAAGTTTATGTTGATTTATGTTTCAGTTTCATGTTAGGTCCTTAATTTGTTATCTGTTTCATGTTACCTCGTTTCATGTTAGGGTTTCATATCTAGTTAAGGCTTCATGTTATGGTTCAATATGGTTAAGGTTTTATGTTAGGACCTTTCATGTTACGTGACCTTAATTTGTTAGAGTTTCATGTTAGGGTTTCATATCCAGTTAGGGTTTCATATCCAGTTAAGGTTTCATGTTAGGGTTCAATATGGTTAATAATTTATGTTAGGGTTTCATGTAACCTGGTTCAATATGGTTAAGGTTTCATGTTCTAGGGTTAATACACAATGTAATTTATGTTGATTACAGAAAATCCTCCAGAGGCCTCCCCTCCATGACAGTTTTGATGATATCTTCCAGATTGTTGACCTGGTAAACCCGCGGGAATATGTGGAGAGGGTGGTGGAAGAGATCATCGCACAAGAGGCAGAGAATGTCCCTGGGGAGGGGGAAAGACAAGAAAAAGAAGTTTCCCCAGAAGAAGAGACCCGAGAGCAAGAATAGGCAAGCACACCAAGTGTGGAAGAAACACTGGTCCCAAGGACCAAGACAAGAGAGAGGCAGGTGCAAGATGAGTAGATGACTATGGCTGGGGAAACTGGACCTTCGGGAACAATCGTACCCCTAGTCATCATGCTCCAAATGCCTCCAGACACCTTGGGTGACCTATTACCCCAGGATATGACATTCGACAAGGTGGTCTCCGTAGCGCAACAGTCAGATCTAGGTCAGACACCTTCACCCCCTCCAAAAAATAGGCCCTCAGAGGAGAATATCTTGGCAGAGAATGCCGGAGGAGCTCAGTAGCAACCGAATGTGGGGGAGAACCCAAAAAATATGGATATAGATACCACTAAGGTGGGAGAAGCAGGAAACCCCGGGGACAAAGAAAAAGAATCTACAGAGACCACTGATGTCGGGGAAGCACAACAATCTCCCGAAGAGGACCCAAGTATCCAAATCCTGGCAACGAGGTTGCCCCGCTTCCATAATGGCTGATGGAGTCAAGAAAGAGAAAGGCCTCGATGGCAATGAGAGCCCCTCTCTCTGGCCAAGATGATGGCCTAAAATCAAGAGGCCCAGAAGCCTAAAAAGGCTCAAACCCTCCATACTATTTAGACTGGTTCGGGAGGAAATACCATCGCGGTAGTTGCGAAACCTCCCCCAGAAGCAGAAGAGGCAGCATTAAGGGCTGCAGATTACACTATCACAGAGGTCCCTTTGGGGAGGAGAGATAAATAGGGGGAACTAGACCTGTTGAGAGAGGCAAGCCGGGTGATTGAGGCCTGGTATGATAAGCAAGCGCAGAAGCTGAGAGAGGCAAAAGAAATGAATTATAATCTCCTCGGGTTGCTTGCAAAGCTGACGCAGCCATTAGCTGTGATTCCTTTGGAAGCCTCCACATCTGGAACATCACTCCTGCAGGATAATATCGATGCGCTAAGAATAATGAAGAAGAAAGCGTAGGCAACAGATGATTGGGTAGCTGAGAAGGTAGGAGTCGTAAGACATTTCCTAATAGCTACACTCCTGGACCTCCACTAGGCCAGTAACATCTTGGGCCATGTAAATGGCATTGTTTCCCAGTGAGAGGGGGAGATATAAAAATACAAAGAATGAAAGAGCAAGTTAGAAGAGATAATGAATTTCGGGGAAGAAGTCATCACAAAGACGAGAATTTTGGGAGATGAAGTTCCTCCAGACCCAACACTCCAAACTTGGTGATGAGCAAGCAACTGGTAGCGGCCCTGAAGGGTAAAGTCTTGGCTATTAAAAATTCTTTAAATTTATATGCGGCATTCGTCACAAGGGTTTCGGCAATCGATCCCTTTAGCACTAAGACATGTGCTCCGGTGGATTTTGTTTTGAGTAAGTTTGATGAAATAATGGAGATGCGGTTCCAGTCCCTTGGAGATTTTGATGGAGCAAAAATGTCACATCTTACCCGCATGTTGCTCCAAGCACACAATGCCACAAAAATGGCGGTAGAGTTTAAAGAGGGTGCCCGAGACATGGGCGACCAATTGGAAGCTACCAAAGATCACCAGGGATATATTAAAGAGATAGATGAGGAGGGAATTCTCTATATTTTGGAGACATTCCAAAAATGTAAAGAGAAGTGAAGTCTTCCAGTCTTTGGATATTTTCGCTAGCAAGGCAAAGTTTTGAAGATATGTTATTCTTTGAGCGTAAGTTCCCGGACTCCTGAATTTTGGGTCCTAGTTTTGTATTCTTTTGTAGTAATCTACGTCAAGGTGATCCAGATAATGACAGGTCAAGCAGATGGGATGGTTCTGACAGATGTCCTCTTATTCCCACAAGGCACTGCTCCTGCATTTACTACCTGGCGCGCCTGGAAGACAGGGAGCCATAATCAGCATTAATAAGGCGTATGGCTTAAGTTATCAGAATGAGAAAGTTTCCTCTATCAGTACCTTGGCTCTCTTCTCTAGGTCAATTCCTCTAGATTTCTCCCCTTTATTCTTCTTCTGTCTTGTCAGAACTTTGTACATCCCGAGATGATTGTAATTGGTGCAGGTAGTACCGACCACGGATATTGTATTTTATTTGACAAGTGTACAGGTAGAGTAGGTGAAGTTTGTGTATAAATAATAAGGTCGATGCCTTAACAAGGGTTGGCAAAATTGAGGATTTATCTGTCCAATAGCAATAGTAGTTAGAAGTTTACTTTCAGTCTGTAGGTTAATGCTCCCTTGGATCCATGAATGTACTCACCTGTGATGTTGGAACCATTGCAAGTTAATTAAAGAAGGAAGAACGGCTTGTGGCCATGTCTTGTTTGTTGTTCTGATCTCTGAAGTTAATGAACACCTTTTTTGTTGTATGTCTTCTTATGTCCTTTGCTCTGGTGTTTTGCATTTAGTTAAATGATATTATCTCCCTTTTCTACTGGATGTGTATGAATTGTTGATTCTTTGTGTATTTGGTATTTAGTTTCATTTTCCTACATTGGAGCATTGTTTATGTTTGAATATGTATCGCATGACTATAAGTAGAAATATACTCTAACTCTGATCTAGATTTTGTGATTTCTTTGGTAAATCTAAAGTGCTTGTAGGAAACCTCACCACCTTTTGAAATCCTTGGAAGTGATGAGTAAAAACCAGCTATCCCCTCAAACAACAGTCACCTACCCAACTTAGCTCCCCTACACCGTCGAGACCCGACTACCAGGTGCTTGGAGGATAGGAGAATTCATTCTCCAGTAAACCTCTACAAGCAAATTTGGCCAGTACTCTGGTACCCGGTGACAACTTATACCAGATTGGTAGAACCGGTCACAAATTCCCATCAACAATATCTTTTTCATTGTCTCGGTGTTGGTTGCTCAGTTGAGGATTTTATTTTTTGATGTGTTTTTACTGTGCCTTTCTTCGATGGTGGTGAGTGTACCTTTGTTGTTTTATTCCTTGTTTTAGATGCAACTGTTATATCAGTAACTTTTGTTTTCTTTTCCTTTGGTGGCTCTGCATCTGATTTTGTAAACTCATAATCACTTAACTCTTTTCTTTCACCAACGGGTGTCTATTCCTCAGTGATGTCTACTGATTGTTCCAACTCTTCATCAGCTACCGAGAGTTTCTTCTGAAGTGTATTCACCATTTTTTTTTCTTATTTCCTATTTTCTTGACCACTAAACCAGTCTTTATTCTTGACTTGGCTTCCTCATATGTACTAAATTTATTTATAGATTTGTCAATTGGTTCTTTCAGTAGGGCTTCAATAGCTCTTGTAGCTAGATCTATGTCAATTTCATAGTCCAATGGTGGTAACCATGTTGTTCTTGGGATAGCAGGTTTGATGAGTGTAGTGTCGGTGTCAACTACAAAGCATATCTCATCCTTGTATTGTTCAACCAACTGGGAAGCGATTCTCATCCTCTTCTCCATCCTATTCTTGAATGAAGTAAAATATGCATCCAATAGTGGAATGAAATTATCTCCTAGTGATTTAATGTAATCACTAATTTGTGTTGTGATAGGTCAGCTAGTGTCCCAAGTAACATTATCGACGGAAGGAAAGAATTTCTAAAAGTAAAAGAATGTGCACATCAGTAGGGAACCAAACTTACATGTATTAGATTGGGTTGATCTAATTGTTCTCATGTGTTCTTCCATTTGTTTCAATAGTAGCTCGGCTAGGTCTAGTTGCACACCTTTCTTTACTATCTTGTATGTAGTGTTGAAAGCTCCACCAGCAACGTTGTTCATTCTGCTTTCTTGAAAGATCTTGTATCCAATCACATATGCACTGAATTTTATTTTAGGGTTGGTGATTCAATTGACTTTTAGACCTCTGTCGTCCCATTTGGCTCCATTTAGCTTTTCAATCTCAGGGCGTCCAGGGTGTCTTAGGGATTTTTTCTTCTCGGTTATCAGGTAACCAGTTACTGCATGAATCACATCCTTTGTGATTGTCTTGAGTTCATATAAACACATCTTTCCATCATGCACTCGGTTGAGCACAATGTGAATCCATTCTGTTTTGAAGTCTTTTGGGAATAGTAGGGCATTGGTTAACCCTTTCACTTCAATGTGCTTGTACTTGTCCTTTAGATTACCATCCTTGCATAGCTTCTTGTAACCTTCCTCAAGCTCAAAGTCTCTGATCTCTGCAACTTTGCAGTGGATGTATGCACGGATATCTTTAACCAGTAAAACATTAGGTGGGATACTCGAGAATGCTCCATTGTCGTCGGGTTGAGAAACAACCTCAGGGAAGAACTTGTAGTTAGGTTCCTCATAGGTTGAGTTCTTTATTGGAATGACCTTATTGTCATTTTCCATCTTGATTTTTGAGGTTTGAGAAGTGGATTCCATTGTTCGTTAATTTTAGAGCTTCTTCACAAATAACTTGTTTAACTAGGTAAATCTAGATACTCACTGGATGTTTGTTCTAAATGCTTGAAATCTATTGGAGTAGCTTTAAAATTTATGTGAATCGCTCTGTAATGTAATCTCTCTGAATCGCTCTTTTTCACTCTACAATTTTCTCTTTAACACTGGGTGATTGAATGAGTTCACATTGCCTTTTTTATAGAAAAATAACCTAAGTGATGCATTAAATGCTTCACCTACCACTCAACTGAAAAAATGTATATGCTCGGTAAACACACCAAAGTCTTCAGCTCAGTGAGTATACAATGCTCGAAACATTGTGACAACTTGGTTGTCCTTTCACATGTTCACCAATGTGCAATTTATGCTTGGTTCATATTGACCAACCAGACTAGTTCAAAAAACATAATATGCAATACCATTGTGCATCTTCATTCATGCTAATTTGGCATATTCTCAATGAATATAGGAACTGATGTAAAATATATCTTCGTAGAGTGCAGTTCCATACTTAATTGTATTGCTTAGGTGGGGGTGGTGGAATCGCCTAATCCATTAGATGAGGTGTCACCAACTGTAGTGCTTGGTCCAACATTATTATTGTTTGAATCTCTCCTCCACATTTGATTTCTCATTCTCATGATGTCTTCAATAGTATTTTCATTTGCAAAAGTGCTTGACTCTGTCACTCGGTCTTTGCAGTCCTTGCTTAAGTGTCTAACCTTATGACAGTGTAAGCATTCCATTCCAGGGTTAGTCCAGTTTCTAGATCTTCTTATTCATTTCCTCATACAGTTAGCAACTATATGTCAATATCTACCACCTATTGTGCAATTTACCCAAGTGTTGTAATCCCAAACATATGTATTACCGACTCATCTCGGTTGATGTGCATTTTCTTTTTCTTTAGGTTTCCAAACTTTTTTAATCCTTTTCCTACATTCATGAAATGTGAGGCCATGCATTTTTGCAAGTAGGACAATGTTTTTCCATGTAAGATTTCTTCTTTGGTTTCTTCAGCTTAGATCTGCATTCATGTTCTTTGTGTCCATGCTTGTTACTATTATAACAATTACTTATGCATGTAGAAGTAGTTTTAGGAATACCTTTTACTTTGCTCTTGCAAACATTGATGTGTGGCCTGGTTTTCCATAGTGATTACATGAATGCTTATTTAGTCTTGGATTTGTGTAGACATTCCTTTAATCAGCTTAGTTTGATGATTATCCATGCTCGATGTACCCTAAACCAGTATTGTTGTTGAGTCTTCTTTGTCCATTCATAAATTCATCCATTCTTTTTGTACCGTCTTCAGCTTTTTTGATCATATCATTATGTTGTTGTTGAATCTTCACTTCATGCTTCAGTTTCTCATTTTCATCTTTTAGTTCACCAATAGATTCCAATTTTCCAACAAGTTCCATGTTCACTCAGTTGGCCTCATTACTCATAAGAATTATTTGATTGGTGATCTCAAGGTGATGTTCAACAAGTCTTTGTATCTCAGATTCTTTCTCTTGCAACTTTTCAGTAATCTTTGTCCTATCATCAATAGCTAAAGTTCTTTCCTTTTCATCTTGTCTTGCATTATTCATAACACCAATCATTCTTACCATTTGTGTCTCTTGACCGATCTGCAATACTTTCACTTGCTCAGTCAGATGTTGATTGATTTCATTTAGATCTGCAGTGGTTCCTTCAAATGTGTCAAATATACTACCAGATCCAAATCCAAATGAATCAAATAGGTAAGGTATCTCTTCTTCATGATAGTCAGTTTCATTGTAGCGAGATTCCATGACTTTTCTTTCAGACAATAACTCTTTCATTTTGTTTCTTGCCTCTTTGTATTGCTCAAAGAAAATTTGTATTTGCAACTTCTGATTCTCAATATTTTTATCAAGCTTATACCTTTCCATTGTATGATCTTTTCTCTCAAGTGATTAAACTTTTCCAAATAAGATAACTAGCTCTGATACCAATTTTTGGAATAATGGAAGGGTGTGTACTAAGAGGGGAGGGGTGAATCAGTGCCCTTAAAAACTTTTATCAATTTATCTTTAGTACTCATTACTTGCATAACCGACCATTGTAGCTTTTCTACTTTAGACATGCAATATCATAGCATAAATTTAAATGCATGTAAACAAACATTGAAACATTCATGAAACTCATTTACATATGACACAAGTATTTAATAACACATAAACCCTTGTTAGAAGGTAAAAACTACGGTGGGGATGAAACCCACAAAGCTTCACTATCTGCAGAATGGAAGGTGCCTATTAGGGCTACAAGTTGTGATCACTTATGATGATCTTACCATGTTATGAATAACATATCAAACTTGTTAAGTCTACTCAGTTAGGATATTTTAGCAACACAATGTATGTGTGCACTCGGTTAAGAGATTTACATAAAGACTGTTAAGTCCACCTTGTGAAAGGATTTTGTTGCTTGCTACAATTGTTAGAGAGTAACAAAATATATGAACTGATTGTTGCAATCTTACATTGTTGATCTTACAGATCCATTAAGTTCACAAAATATATATCACCTATTGTGATGGATAATACCTTTGTTCTTCTTGGTAGCCTTGTATGTAGTTCGTGATAAATTGAATTCTCCTTTATTTGTCCTGGTGCATGAAAATCTCTGTCTGATCCATAGATGTCCTTGGCGGCTATAATCATCTCTTTCTTGATTGACTATTACATCTATATATACAAGATTCTGACCTAATTAGGTTTCACGCTTTTCTTGAAAAACTCTAAGATCAAAGGTTTACAACTTAACCTTGATCTCCTAGTTTGCATGAATACAATTGGTTAACTAATTACATCCATAATTAATGATTTTCTTGATCCACAAGAAAAGGTTATCCAGCTAAGAAAAAAGCTATTTTAAAGACTAAAGTTCTTTAGCTGACGTGTAGTTGAGATCCATTTTTTATGGTGAAATGTTGTCTCTCGGTGTAGACTAGTGCTCGGTGATGTCTCTGTATACTGGTGCTTGGTGATGTCTCTGCTCGGTGTTCAAAAAAATTTGGTGATCAGTGTGCTCAGTGAATGCTGTCGATCAGTGATCATGACCGACTGACCAAAATTGTCTGTTTGTATACTAATGACAACTTCTGATCCTTTATAGATTATAAATTCTATTGTAAGAAAGCTTGCAATATAATATTAAACTAAAGTAATTTCAAATACAAATCCAAATATTAACCCTCAAATTATATGATTGCATAACCAAGGAATGGGAAAGAAAACCATCGCACATATAACACTAGATTTACATGGAGAAACCTGTAGGGAAAAAGCTCCATCACATAAAGAGAGGAAAGTACATTACTAATCCAATGAGAGAATGCAATATCTTGATACATTTCTTTGAACAACTCTATAGAATCTAGTAGCGCCATGTTATCTATACAATTAAACAAAATTTGATGGAAAACACAAGCAAACACTAGCTCAAATCCTCAATTTATAGAAACTCAAGGGAGTGAATATAGTTGCGGTGTCACTAAACAAAGGCAGTAAAATCACCTAGAAAAATCCCACGTCCACCTAAAATAGCCACAAGTTACAGTTACTGTATGGCATCTAGCCAATTTGGACACCTATGGACCAAGATAGTAGTCTTCAATCATAAATGTTGTCATAGTGACTCATAATGACTATCATAACCATCATACATACACTTACAAGTGTCCATGCACCAAAAAATAGGAGATTCCAAACGAAATGCCTAGCTATTTTCTCATTTCCCTAGAAGACAACTGGTAATAGTAACTTTGTCTTTGCATAAGATCTTTTACTATTGTTGGTTAGACAATTTCCCCCCTTATGGGTAAACTAATAATATCATTAAGTGAACAAATAATCAAAGTATTTACAAGGTTCATGACACCTAAATCCTACAAACTCAATATAAATGCATATGTGTGTGTGTAGTGTGAGATTTTTTTAAAATGGTTTTCCCCATGTAAAACATCATGTTATGGTAGTTGTCTTTATGTCCTTGTAAATTTATAATTAGTTTAGTTTTTGTAGATACATCTTATCATAGATTAGTATACAAAACATATTCTACTCCTATACTACCTTTCAATATCAAATAATGTCATAATGAATAGCATAACACCATGACAAACAATACAATATTATGATAAATACAAACATACTATGGAAAGTAGGGAATACCATGATTAAAGCTCTAAATACCATAGCTCTGCATATTATAGTTAACTCATTATGCATGCATATGTATACACACATGTGTGTGTATAATAACTTCTTAGGACAAATGAAAAAGAACATACAATAGTGATAAATAAACATGTGGAGGATATTAGAAAGTTAAAAAAGGAGTTTTACTCTATCTTACCTTTATTGAAACCGCCACTTATTAAATTAGTTGACATTGGATTACTCGTGATTTTTGTCATCATTAGATATTTTGTATTTCCCCTTTCAATTTAGGCATTTAAATAGTTTCCCCCTTAAAAGAGACATGTTATATTACTCAAAAGGTGTTGTTTCTCAAAATAAGGCATTACTTATGGGTCTACACTTACGATTGATTCTTCAATCTATGTCCTATATTTACCTATATAATATACAAACAAAAAAAAGTGTAGCATATTGAAATAATGACTGAAATTATATGATTACATAAAATAATTTGTCATTTTGTGGGGTTGGGATACCACCTAACATACCCACCTCTTAACATCTTCCAACACCTATAAGATGAAAATGAAAAAAGTGTACAATGTTAGCACATATTAAGAACTTCTAACATCTTTATGGATGAGAAATTTACCATTTGTGTCAGATTTAAACAAATCCTTGACTTTCCTATCACATGGATCATGTACAAATACTTTTTTTCCAAAATATGAGCCCTTAATGAATTATTTTAGGCTTTTAAAACATTATTTTCACTCTCACACTTTGATAAAATTGAGCTTTATCACCATAAATATTTTGAGCATGAAATCAACCATCAAGAAGGCATTGGTGCCTAAGATGGTATTGATAATATTTTTGATACCACATAGTGTGGTGCTACCTCATATTATATTATCGTATACCACAAATGATTTGTGGTAGCATACACTAAGAGTTTCACATCTTAAAAAGACACATAAGAAACATATGCAATATCCCACACTACACTAAGGGCGTATTGCTTATGCATGTGAGCATTAGATACTTAGTAGAGGGATACATGATGTTGTATGCAATAGTACAAAACTTATGTATATATATCATTAGGGTCATTTTGAACCTATATATGGATCATATAGCCCTTCAGTAGACTTTAAAAATGCCCTAACATGCATAAATAAGCTATATTAAGAATAACTATTATAAAGGAAAAGGAAAATTCATGGAAGAAAATAATTAAGAGTGTTTATAAAAGGATATAAGGAAAACACATCATGAAAAGGCATTAGGAGGCTATATAAGAAGTGGAAAAGAGAAAGATAATATCATTAATACATGGATGAGTAAGAGTAATACATGTATGAGAATGAAATTAAAATATATGTGAGTAAGAGATATATAAACAAGATATCGTGAGAACATATGTATGTGAGAGATATACGTATTTTATTTTTTTTATTTATAATCTATTATATGTGTGCCAATTTTATTTCATATCCATTACACTAGAGTAAATTATATTATAACATTGAAATATATTAAATGTTCAATCTATAATTTCTTGTCAAATTTGGTTTTCTTGCTAGAACCCTATTTTTCTTGGTAAAGAGAGAGGATATAAACCTAGAAGATATTTATAGTGAGAAATACTTTAGTGGAAGTATATTTCTAATAAGTAAAAATAATTTTTATGGTGTATGGTTGTGAACGTAGTCCCTATTCCTGTGGGGTGGAGGTTCAAGCATCTAGAGAGTAACAAAAAAATGTACAAATGTTGAAAGGGTCCCAAAAAGATGTGATCACTTAGATAGGTCTAGTTTGAGAAGTTAGGGATGAAAATAATGATTAATGTAACACCAAACCAAAAAACCTGATGTCAAGAGGAGATAACAATAGATTGAGAGAATACTGTTTGAGAGATTGAGATGAAAATTAAGATGATTTTATTGATGAAGAAAGAGGAATAAAATAAATATAGGAAAGACATGAGTGGTATAATAGAAGGATGGAAAAGGATAAGGAAGCATCATTAGAGCATGGTATAAAGGAAACTAAAAGGTTGGAGAATTTATAATCAAAGAAACAAATAGATAGGGCACAAATCAATAACAATAACACATCAAAGTAGTCAATCAAGTCTTATTTTAAAAGAAAATTAAAATTTCACACAAATGGAAGAGGAATTGAAGGAATATGAAGAAATAATTATTTTGGATAAGTAATAATAGATCATAGGAGTGCTTAGCTAGGGCCTAGAAAAATGGATGCTTGGCATGTTGACTTTGTAAATCAAGAATTAAACTATAATATAGATATATCAAACATGAATGTTACCATTAATGAAGGTTTTGAGGTGATAATAGCACCATTTCTAAACTAGGACTTGTAAATTTTAGTGTGAATCAATTATATTATGTACCGAGTAGAAATGTATGTGTACGAAAGGAAAAAATGTTATTATTTTTTGAAGATATTTTAGGAGCAAAAGAAAATTGAAGAAAATGAAGGTGTAAAGAAAATTTTCAATAGTCATTTAAATTAACCATTCATATAGCTAAATCATTTGAAATATTTTTAAATCAATACTATTTAATTTATAAACTAATAATGAGTTATTAAAAATATGAATCTGTGAAAAGATGACCCCTCAAAACCAAGACTCATCCTTTGTACCATCTAACTCAATGAGATGTTAGATCAAAAAATATTGTGGACTATTTTGAATAGAGAAAAAGACATTAGAAGAGATTTTGAATTATTGTGTGAAGAAATTATTGAAGAAGATTCTATTAATATTGTTAGTAAACAGATTGTTCTTTTCAACTTAACTCCAAAATACCCAAAATGTGTAAGAACAATCCAAGATAACAGTTGGGAAATTGTTATTGAAGAAACTAATTTCCCTCTGAATTTAAAGGTACATCTCCCTTATATGAATGATTTTCAGTGAATTTTGCTCTTTCCTAATCTAACAAGGGTATGTTCTTAACCTGAGAACAGAAGAGGCAAACCAAGCTAGCTGATCCTAGGCAGGAAATAGCTTGGGCATGATGAATTCAACTCTAAATCTAGCCAACCTCGAGATTTCATGAATCAGATTAACTCTCAAAATTGGTAATGCATGAACTCCTACTGAAAATTCATATGCAAGACTAAACTAATGATGAAAGAAAAATGAATCAATATGTATCATGAGAATGTTTCCCAAATTTGAGATAACAACAAGTTTCCCCTTTTGCTAATTGCATCAATTCATAATGCAAAGCTTTAGTTTGAACATGGATTGTAAATCCAACTTCAAAGAAACATCTAAATTCAACAGAAAGATAAATGCAATGCAGATGGAATAGGTAAAACAATGGCATTTAGACATACAAATTTGACTCAGCAAAATGCTATCTTTCACACCAAAATTTAGCCAACCTTTGTATTGATTTTGGGAAAAGTACATATAGGGTCCTAGATTGGACCATTACAAGAAAGGGGGAGAACTAAAAATGGTTCAACTTCCCCAACTAGAAATGATATTTTGAAAGATTTATCGGTTATAATAATATCAAAAATAGTACAAGGGGGAATCTATTTAAGTTTCAGTTTCTTTCCCCTTGTCTAATTTAGCCCTATAGGCTGTAACCATTGTAATAACTCGAACGAGTTCTTCATGCCTGTTGACATGGATGTTAGTGTATCGAATGAGCCACCTGGAATGTTCTTTGGTGAGAATCTTGATGGCATCAGTCTGATCTTTTGGTTTCTCTGTCTCTCTAAAGATGCATCCACCCAATTGTTGGAGTTCTGGTATTTTGTCTAGATGAGAGGCAGAATCTTCTGTCAGTTTATGAAAATAACCAGAAAATGAATTCTGCATATTAGCTACTCTGATTATTGCTTTTCCCTGGCCACTGGTCTGTGATTCTGTATGAAGCCCCAAGAGGAGTTTGAAATCTTTACTCTTCTCTTCTTTGATCTTGATATCTGCTTGTTGCAACCCTGCTTCAGCCTGAATGATCATTTCAATCTTAAACTCTAGGCTTTGAATCCATTCGATCAAAGGCTCATCTCCTTTCTGTAAAATCTTGGCCTTTAGAGCTTCTTTGGTCTTCATCTTTAATGCCACATGTAGCATAACTATACACTCCTAGAATTTCACCCTCTCCGATGTAAGAATATGTAGGTTTGCAGAAATTTTATTGCTCTCTACCTCCAACCTTAGAAGAGTATTACCTAGTTTCTCAACCACTGCTACGCCCTCAGACTTGAGCCTCTCAATCCACCGTTTACCAATCTTCCCATAGTGTCAATATTCTTGTAGCTTAGCCAGAATGACTTGGTTCTCCACAGCACTGGGGTCAAAGGTGGTTTGGGTGCTGGGAACGCTTGTAATTGGAGTGAGGAGCTACCTGATGAAGTTGGGCAACTCGGCCACTTCTACCTTAAGTTGGACTTTGGCAGTGTTGAGCTCCTCGAGCTCTACTTCTATTACTACGTTGGTAGATTTCCACCAATCCACCTTAGTATCATGACGATCCAAACCCATATCAAATGACTGCAGTCAAAAGTTTGAATCAGTCATGTCCTCGAATCCACCTTCTTTAATTAGATTGGCGACTTCCATGGTGAAGTGCCTAGCCTCAAGATCATGACCCAGGGTAGACATTGTCTTCACCTTCTTCTATTTTCTCATGATGGCTTTGGGCTGAATAGCTCGTGAAAAAGTGTCTTTGCTGGTAGTCCCTTCTTCCACCCTCTTTCTCTTGCATTCCAGAGTATGTTCTATCCATGACTCTGTGCTAGTAACTTTGTTGGCAGAGACCAACTCCTCAATGAATAATTCCCTGATGAATGGAGGTGTAGCCTTTGGTCTCAAAGAAAATGGGTTTATTGAAGTAGGAGAGGAGGACACCAACTTGTCTACTGAAGCGACCTTCTAATTCTTTTTGGCTTCTCCTTCTGATTTTGTGGTTGGAGTATCTTCACCCACTTCTACTATGACGGGAGACCCTCTCCTAGGAGAATCCTGTGTCAACGTGTCAACCGGTACATCTACTGTGACTTCTTTTACCGATCGCTCTGGCCCTACATCTTTAGTGAGCTCCTTTTTCGTCTCTATATTTGGGAGTGGACCTTCTTCGTAAGTCTTCTCCAACGAGATTGTTTTCTCAAGAGGTTCATCACCTCCTCCTGCTGGCTGGGTCAATCTCATGGCAATGGTTGAAATTTTTACCAACAAAGTGGTTGCAGTACCAACAGTGTCCTTTTCCAAAGTTCACTGAGTAGGCAGCTTCCTTTCTGATCTCTTCCTTCGGCCTGCGGTCCATTAGACCCATTGTTCTGTTCTCTTGTAGATACCCCCCATTAGAGTTGGCAAGTCACTAATGGCTTGGTCCAACATGGGTTCAAAATTGACAGGGGTGAGCTTTATCTCCTCTAGATATGTATCATCATACATATGATTGTCATCGTCTTCTAGCCCCTCGACTGCAATGTTAACATTGAAATTTTTGATTTGTTCAATAGTTAACCGGGCATAGAATCTATCTCTACTTTCTAGATCATCCTTGCAATTTTCCCAGTAGTATTCTATATCATGAACATGATGAATTGCACAACTCATTTGCAATACATCCCTGGGATAGTTCACTAGATCATATTGCGGTCTCAAGACATCGTAGGTTTCCAAAGAAAACTTCTTTGAGAATGTCTTGAGAACATTCTTCACCTCTGAACAGGATGCACAGCTATAAGCCTTGATGGTCATGGGGAAATCATATCCCTTCTTCTTAGCTTTAGCACAGAGCAAGTTCACCTAGAGTGCTTGCCTCATTACCTCGATCAGCATGATCATATCAGTAGGATACCTGGGCAGCCTCAAAGGGAAATCATCAAAACCTGCAAGACAAAGATATGAGAAACCTCTAAATTGAATGAAATAGCATCCAAATTGGCTGATGAAAGCCATGGCTTTGGGAGAGAATCTCCTTTCTGGACAACCTTGTAACTCCCTGCACAATCTCATTGTGAATGCATCATTAACCTAAAGGTACTCAGCATAACTATTATGTAATTGCAAAGAGGGGAAAAATTCATAACTTTTGACATCATCAGGGAATTCTTCTAATCTGGGAAGACCTGGCCAAATTGGGAGTGTAGCCAGAATGTATAAGAGAACTGAAGACAAGTAAAATTCATTCTGGCATTTATCTCTATCTAGGGCTTTCGAGAGGTTCTCACTTACCATAAGTTCCCAATCTATGAAGTGGTGCTGGGAACAGATTACTTGAACCAAGAAGAAATGATGATCGATAAAATTGAGTGCCTCACTCTCACCTCTGATCCTGTGGAGCAATACCAGGATGTCAACAATCTTCGGCTTCATATTAGTGTTGTATGATGTCTTCGGCAGCTTTCCTTTGGCACTCTTAGGTTCTTGAAACCATGCTTTCATTATCTCTTTCTTCCAGACTAACTTTTTAGCAATATACTTAGTCACCGCTCGACTATATGTCATTTCCAAATACTCGACTTGCTCTAGAATGCGAAGTGAGTTATGGACTGATTCCCTATCGATAGATAACAACACTGTATCATTGGGCAAGAGAATTTGCCTGGTGTCTGGTTTGTATCAATCGATGCATTCCCTAATTAATTCTGGGGCTTGAATAGCCATGGGAAAACCAGCAGCCTCAACTAATCTGCTCTCCTTCAACTTCTCTATAATAGGATGTACCTAGTCTGCTTTCAATCTATTTTGGAAGTTCTACATGTCAAAGAACTTCAGGAATGTATCCAAAATATTATACTATTCAGAGGTAATTCCATTCATCCCATCGAACCCCATGAATCTGGAATCCATGCTTCTGATGATTTGTATTTGGAAATTGGAAGTATCTCTTAGGGATGCAGAAGCAAGGAATAGCTAAAATATGAGACTTTGAGTTCAAAGCAGTTTGGTGAACAAATGGTGGTTCTCATTTGCAACTTTCAATTGATTTTATAACTTTTGAATTCTTACCATTAATGGCCAACTTCCTATGCCACATGAACGAAAAGACCCCAACATTAATGAAAAATCCCATTATGAAGTAAAATGGCTTAATTTGAATTAATTACCTTGCTTTTATGGGCCGCTAAGAAATGTCTTTTCACTTTTGGTAACCGCAACGGTAACTTTTCTGAGGTAGCAAAAAATCACTTTTTTGCTTCTCCTTTGGCGAAGAATTGCTTTTGGAGTGCTCTTGTTTCAGAAGTCCACCAAGGGAAAAATTTAGTCTATCAGGATGCCAAAATGGCATGTGTCAATTTCATCCATTTTCTTCATATCTCAGATACTTTATGAGATAGGCTTCTCTTCAAAATCACTTTATTTAGATGATTTGATGGAAAACATACCCCATGGGTCAAAACCCACCTATAGGAGTAGGGGAGAAGCCATTTTCCCCTTTTTCACCTTTGGCTTATTTCCACAATTTCTTTCTATTGAATCATTCCCTTTGGCTTGTAGAGGTCTAATCTAGACACAACAACCCTTCTTAAGTCTAAAGGATCCATTTTAACACTATACTTCTTGCTGAGGCATCATCTAGTAATCATCAGCGGAAGATGCACACTGTCGATAATTTTTTGCCAATGGAGAAGCTTGAGCCCGATTCTCCGCCAAGCTACAAAATGAAGAATTATGGCTACATACTTCCATTGTGTGTAATACCAATGTTAGAAATCTTTGAACCACTGCCTTTATCAGATGGGGGACTTAACCTACCTGAATAATACTTGAACTCAGATGCCCATTCCCTCTGGCTACAAAAGAGAGGGCAATTGGGAAAAATCCGGTAAAGGCTCCCTAGCCTAAGGGAAATATTTCTAGACTTAGACTCGGGACTAACAAGAAACTCTTCATCCACCACTATACACTAATCACTCACTTTTTTCTGAAAGGTATGTGGACCAAAAGTGGGGCAACAACTGGCTCTGTCTGGGGACTTGGACATTCACGTGTCCAAGTAAAGAATCTCAAATATCTAGTTTCGCAAAGGTCAACAAAAGGTGGCTCACAACAAAACTAAAGCAAGATAGGGAAAGGGAAAGAAAGAAGCGAATCTAACTAGGAAAACAAAATCAGGAACTAAATGTAACTATTTTACAATATAGGGGTTACCTTTTTTCAAATTAAATCGGATAGAGCTTCAAATCCTGACCATTATACATCAGGAGTAGTACTTTGCCATCGGGATATGTCAACTTGAAAGAATTCTTCTCGAATGCTTGATGGATCTTTAAAGGTCCTTTCCATAGTTTTTAAAATTTCCCATGCATGCCTTTGGGTGTCCTACGCTTGTCCCACAACAACACCATGCCTCCTATCATAAATTTTAGGGGTCTACTCTTTTTTTCAAACAAACTTTTTACCCGTATCTGATGCTGTGTAATGTGGTCAACCATTTTCTCTCTTTCTTCTTCCAGTTTGTTTAGGTACAAAATCCTCTTCTCTAAACCATTTTCATATATGTCATCTTCTACTTCCATTCTCAGTTTGCAGGTTGCTAGCTCTAGTGGTAATGTAAGGCTGGTCTCTACTATGTAAACAAGTTCAAAAGGGGATACACCTATAGCTCTTTTGGGAGTCACTCTATCTGCCCAGAGGGATTTATAGATTTTCTTGTGCTAGGTTCTCTAGTTTTCCACTACAAGCTTCTTCATGATATTCACCAAGTTTGTATTGTTGGATTCATCTTGACCGTTCCCTTGAGGGAAATAGTCGGAAGAATGACTGACCATGATGTCATAATCGAAACAAAATTTGGTAATCTCTTGAGAATAAAAGTATGTTTTGTTGTCCATAACTAACTTAATAGGCACACTGAACCTTACCATGATGTTTTCTTTGATGAACTCACATACTACTTCTGAAGTAGTAATCTTGGTTGCTTTCGCCTCCACCCACTTTGCGAAGTAGTTAGTCACAGTGATTATGTAGGTATGACCTACACTGGATGCGGGGTTTATAGGACCAATAAAATCGAGACCCCGTTGTTGAAAAGGACCTTCAATTATCACTGGCCTCAGAGGCAATGTTTCTAACTGTTGCTTTCTGGTAAACATTTTGCATTTCTCACACTTTGCTACCCAGTGGTAAGCATCCCTGAACATTCTCGGCTAGTAGTAGCACTGTCGTAGGATCTTGAATGTAGTAACTGATGAGGAGAAATGTCCTCTACAGGCTTCATCATGAAATACTTTTAACAACTTCTCTTGTTGTTATCTATTGACACATCGGAGAAAGGTCCCATCTATTGATCTCTTATATAATCTATCTTCCCAGATAACATATTTAGAAGCCTTCAGTTTCAAGTCTCTTTTTTGCTTAGAAGTCATCCCTTCAGGGAATTCACCATATGTAAGGAAATACACAATGTTTTCAAACCAGGGGTCTTGCATACTTACCGCTAAAACTAATTATGTAGCTTCTGGGTCTTCGCCTACTTGGTTTTCTGCCATTGCCCTGCATAGTGCATTGCCTCTTACTAGCTTTGTGGGCTTGATCTCTACATCATATTCTTGTGTTTTAGCTACCCATGCTCCTCTATTATTACATCCTACATCCTGTTGAGTTAGTATACTCTTGACTGTGATATCAAGTACATACACCAAAGAATGTGAGTGTAAGATGTAGAATCTAAAATTCTTTAAAGCTTTAACAATTGCAAAAGCGTGTTTTTCAGTTTGGGATTTTTCAGCTCATGATTTTTCAAAGGTGTGCTCATAAAAGCAATGGGGACCTGGACTCCCTCCTCATTTTCCTGCATGAGAATGGATGATAGAGTATGTTCAGAAGAGTAACAATAGATTACGAAGTCTTTCTTGTAATCTGGGTGACATAATACCAGAGCATTGGCTATGGCATTCTTTATGTTTTTGAAGGCTTGCTTACTGGGTTCATTCCACTTGAAATTCACATTTCCTTTCATCATATCTACTATACATTTAGTAATCTCTGAAAAATCTAGAAAGAACCTTCTGAGAAAGTTAACTTGACCAAAAAAATATTTTACTCCAGTTTTATTCACAGGTAAACTCAATTGTTGAATAGCTCTGACCCTTTCTGGATCAATTCTTATGCCTTCCTAGGAGACAATGTGACCTAGTAATTTCCCCTAGGTTACATTAAAAACTGACTTCTTGGGATTTAATGAAATCTCATCCTCACGACACCTTTGCAATACTTTCCTTAAGTCACTTATATGATCTATTCTTTTCCTAGAGAACACAGTAAGATCATCCACGTACATGTTAGTAATAACTGAGAGGGGGGGATGAATCAGTGGCCTCAAAAATTTATCCAATTTAAACTTTAATCCACCAATCAATACTTCTTAAATTATTAAGTCCCTACAAGATGTATGCCCTTGCAATACTTGAAATAAATAATTGTCTGTCGGTTTACCTTGTCTGTCCTTATTCTCCTTGATAACCGATAGGTAGTAAACTGTATTTATCGATACTCAGTAAATATGCAGAGTATACCAGTCAATCCAAAAATGCATATGCAGAATGTAAAATAATAAAGTAACGAACCATACACATATAACATAAGGATTTTAACGTGGAAACCCTGTTAAGGGAAAAACCACTGGGACCGGTACCCCAAATTTTCACTCTTCTAAAGTGAGCCCTGTTAGGAGCCAACCTTGTTAAAGGTTACAAACACATGGTTAAGTGCGACCTTGTTAGAGGATTTTTGTACATAGGTTGTCACTTAGTATCTGGCATCTATGCTACCATCCTTGAATCATTCTCACGACTGTCAATAGGCTTTGTGCAAATCTTACTACCATCCTTAAATCAGCCTCCTTCTTAGACTGTCAATAGGCTTTAGGTAAGACCGGTGCTACTATCACGAGTCAACCTTCTGGTAATCTGTTAGGATATACCTCAATTACAAAAGACTGTTAACTCCTGCTCTGTTAAGAGACTTAATGCTTCAATGGTTAAACTAAAACAAAATGACCTGTTTCTAATGCAACTGACTTGTGGATTTTCAGATCTATTTACTTACAATATCTCTCTGATCAATGTATCAATACAATTCCTTTGTACTTAACTCTTTCTACTATGTGATGCTGTTCTTTTTTGTTCATCGGTGTCTGCAAAATTCTTTAGCTCTCCCTCAGCTTGATTGATCAGGACTACATGAAGTTAATTCTTCATCAGTTTCTCTTCAGCATCTTTTATCAGTTCACTCCCCCCATGTATCTAATCACTTGCCCTCTTTTCTTTGAAGTGAATTATGCTTGTCTCTTAAATAGACATGATATCCCTTAATTCTAGGTTCTTGGTTCTTGATTCTTGATTCTTGATTCTTGGCATGAAAAACAATCAAGCCAAATTGATTTGCAGCTTTAACTCCTGATTTATCTCGTAGTTATCTTCTTGCCAATTGTACAAATCACTTACTTAACTGTGGTCAACTAAAACAAATAAAACAACCAGTTAATTCTATCCTTTAGCTCTACCAGCTAGATATTTTGTCATTTTCTAATCTCTCTGTTCTGTCGGTCAATTCTGTAGTTCATCGCTGGTGACAACTGTCAGTTCCATCGGTGCAGCTTTAGTTAGCTTTGGGATCTCCGTTCGTCGGGCATCATTGGATCTTGCTCATTGGGCAACACTATTTTTGGCTCATCGGGCATGCTGTGATTCTGCTTTGTCAGGCAACACTGTCTTCTGCTCGTCGGGCATCACTGTGACTTTATCTCTGTATTTACCGATGGTGTGCACTCCGTCGGTGTAGTCTGTTACTTAGTGAATACTTGACTTTTATGCATTATTGAAAGCATAACCTTTATTCCATTGATTCTCTGAAGTCTTTTCATTATGTATATGACCATACATATGATATCAAGTTGACATCAATGAAAATACAAACCATTAACTGATTTTAATGTCTTGCATTATCTTCAACTTAATATAGTCAACCATTTAATCAGTTACATGTCATCAATATCTCCCTTTGGCATTGATGGCAACATGCTATATTATCACACTATACTATTGCTAATATAATATGAAATACAATTGTTGAGATTCATCAAATTACCAAACAGTTTGCTTTGATAATTGATAAAATGTCTGACCGCCGGTAAGCTCTGTGTAAGCTTAGATTTGATTCTTGCAGCTTTCCTTTTTCTCCTTCTAATGTGTTGTGACCTGTGTTGGTGTCAATTTTCTTTTTGACTATTCTTCTTCTTTGATGTCTCTGTCTTGTATTTGCAACTTTTATACAAATTCTCTCCCTATGGATATGATCTCTCCTTGTTTGGAATATTTTTTGATGATAATATGATAATATGCATACATTCTCTCCCTTTGACAACAATGCCAAACAAATATTTTACAAATATCTGACATTCTATCAACCAATTTCTTCTTTGCATAATATATTCCTTGAATTTCCCTTATCCATCATGAATATAACAGTTTGCGCAGGTGCTTTGTTATGATATATACCTTGTTGTATATGGATGTAGCTTTGAAGTTCAGCTTCTGCTTGCATCAATCATGATTGATATTCTGATAATGTATGGTTGATGCAACCTTCAGTCCTTTTACTGACTGGTAGACATGGGTTTGACCCCTAGTCCTTTTCTCAGGTACTCAAATGTATCCTTGGGTAGTGGCTTGGTGAAGATATCAGCCAATTGTTCTTTTCATTGCACATATTCAAGTATTACTTCTTTCTCTTGAACCTGTTATCTTAAGTAATGATACTTGATGGCAATGTGTTTAGTCTTAGCATGCATGACTGGATTCTTGGAAATATTTATTGCACTGGTGTTGTCACAATAAATAACTACTGGTTCTTTGATCTTCATATGCATTCCTTCTAGTAGCTATTTGATTCATGCAATATTCGAGCAGTTTGCAGTAGCAGCAACATATTCTGCTTCTGTAGTGGACTAAGAGATGCATCCTTGCTTCTTGCTAATCCATGTGACAATTCTATCACCCATAAAGAATGCTCCTCCAGTTGTGCTCTTTCGGTCATCAAGATTTCTAGCCCAATCAGTGTCGGTAAACACTTTCAATTCAAATTGCCTTCTCTTCTATACCATAAGCCAAATTTCTCAGTATTCTTTAGATATCTTAGAATTCTTTTCACAGTAGTTATATGTGATTCCCTGGGATTAGCAGAAAATCTAGCAACAATTCCTACTGCATGTGCAATATCTGGTCTAGTGTGTACAACATACATGAGTTTCCCTATCATTGATCTGTATAGAGTCTAATTTACCTCTGTTGTCTTGTCTTCCTTTGTTAATTTGCATCCAGTAGCCATTGGTGTTCCAACAGGTTTGGAATCTTCCATCTTGAATATTTTCATAACTTCTTTGATGTATTTGGACTGTGTAATGAAAACACCCTCACTTTGTTGTATGATCTGTAGACCAAGAAAGAACTTGATCTCTCCAAACATAGACATCTCAAATTCCTTTCTCATCTCATCAGAAAATGATTTGCATAGCATATCATTGCCTCCAAATATGATGTCATCAACAAATATTTCAGCAA